>CAEGAF010154349.1:0-19151 GCA_903067075.1 Micropoecilia bifurca
GTTTTTACTCTGCTTCTCAACAGTCAGCATGTCTCACCCAAAAAGCCTCTTATTGTCATCTAATACTCTAATCTGATTTATATTTTCCAAAACCCAAAAATTAACATTTAATTACTAAAAATCATTTCACTGAAATATAGACACTGCATGACTACTTAGACCCATAAAGTGTCAACCAAAATCAAATACATGAAATACATGTCAGATGAAATCAGATTGCATGTCAAATAAATCAGCTTATATGATTAAGACTTTTTATATTTAATTACCTTTACTTCTAATTAACACTACTCTTATAATGAATAATTCTTTCAATAAAGAGAAATCAAAATTACAAGATTACTCAGTCCTCTCAGGCTCTCATCTGTTCTGCTTTTCCCTAACCTTTCACCTACCATCTACCTCCAACACAACATCAGTGAGCTTTAACCATCTCAAGCTCAAACGTCAAAATCACATTTAAAACCTTTTAGTTTTTTTCAATCTAATATTCATTTGTGTGTTTGATTTGGCATTTATTTATAATATACTCATACCTTATTAGTTACTCTTATAATTTTAATGATTTTTTACAGACAATGTTTCGAAAAGAAACCAAGAATACTCTTTTATTCTAATTATTTAATACAACAATACAGTTACTTGTGTTACTTGTAAGTATTTCCATAAGTGTAAGTTTAAGAGTAAGTATTCTTATAAAAAATCCAATATTAATATAAGTATTTTACTTTGGGTCTTATCAAATTACTCAAAAAGTTTAGATTTTATTCTTTAAACATTTTATGCTTTGAAACAAGTAATAGTCTAAACTACTCATACTTTTTCAGGCTGGAAGCTTATTTCCTTTTTCTTCAGGAAACCTGCCCTTCCTGTTTTATGAAACATTCTCTATCTATGATTTTTTTATGATCAGATAGAAGAAAGAAGAATTAAATCAAAGTTTGCAGGACACATTCACAACACACACAACCAGATTAATTTTATTGCAATCTGACTCTACTGTTGGGTCTTGATGTCACCTGTGTAATAAATTTCAAAGATATTTATTGCCACCATTAAACTAAAATCTCCAGCATGGGGAAGTGGGATGATCTCGACTTTTCTCAACACCCCCTCCTCGAGGTTAGACCTCTCACATGCTAGGAACCCAACACCCTCCTGCAGGTCTGCGTCCTCATCCCCTGGAAAGAGAAGATGGTTGTCTGGGATGTGAAGATCCTCCATTGTCACAAAGAACTCAGCAGTCTGGGATGTGAAGATGCAGATCCTCAGTCGTCACCAAGGCCACAGCAGTCTTCAAAACTCCACTGCTCTTTGACACCCCTGCTTGGAGTTTTGATATCTCCCATGACGTGACTAATGTCGAAGAGAACTCAGGTCGCTCTGATCCTTTCACAGTAACAAAAAATCCCTAGCTGGATGAACTGTCCTTCAGGATGTGGAAAATTCTTTAGGGACAGGGAGATGGGCTGATGGGCTGAGGCAGAAAGCCTCAACAACAAAAAACTCTGGAAGTTCAGCAGAGCAAAGCAAAAAATATAAGCAGCATGAGGCTTTATCCATAATCGTAATCCTTTACCATAGCTGGGGTCATTAAAGGGTACTGGAGTTGTAGGTGGCAACCGGAATTGTCCAATTTTAAAACTGCAGTCATTGGGCCTCCTCATCAAAAAGCGTTGAATATCCAGTACAGATGCTCTGAACATCAGGATGAAAAAGACGCCAGGTCCTTGGAGGAAAGTGCTGACCCTTTCCTCTTTTCAGGTTTAAGTTCAATGAGGAAAAAAAAACACAAAAACAAAACAGCCGTTCTTTTGGAAGCAATCCATCAGGTGGGACACAGTTGAGTCCTCATTCTGCTTGTACACTGTGTGTCTTGTGACATAAGCTTCTGATGCCATGGTTTGAGGAGTGAAGTCAGCTTGCGGTTGGTTTGAAACACATATACTGTACCTCTCCAGGTGTTGAGTTAGGCTGCAATGCCTTGTTGCAGGATTGATCTCGGTGATATCTATGACACCACTTTTCCTCGTGACACCAGCCCCTTTTCCAGTTTGATCTATCAGTTTGTGACAGGAGTTCATCTTTAGCATAATCCAATTTCTACAGGGTCCTAACAGAACATAGCCCTGAAGTTGGTCTTCTGATTACCACCACTCCTATGTTGGTCAGACCTAGATAGGGTGGTATTTCTCATGCTTCGCTGGCCATCGAACCGGCTCTTGGTTTTCCTTAGACAGGAACTGGTTTGAGTTGCTCAACTCATTGGATCCCTTTCTTCTCCAACAATTCTGTATTTCTATCTCTTTCGGGATCCTCAGGGCACTGCACACTTGCTCAAGCATGCTGACAACGCTGTTTCCATTCGCTTTCCTGGCTGCCTTCATGGCCACAAATCCCGACATGGAGTCCACCAGCACAAGAGGTATTTTCACCTTTTCTCCCTAATATCCCCAAGGGGTCCTGTTAGATACATGCATACTGAACCCCATGGGATCGTCTTCTTGATGAATAACCCCTCCAATCGTTGCTCTCAGCGGTCTGCGTTGTATTGACCACATACTTTGCAGCCCCTCAGCACCTTTTGGACTTCTCTCACTGGGACCCTGAGCTTCTGCTCATCCAGTTTCTTATGGGTGGATGCACGCCTGCATGTCCTAAGGCCTCATGCACTGAGCATACAACCTCTTCCCCATACTCTTTAGGGACCCTCCCTTTCCCTGGAAGTTCTGTCCCATTTCCCGGCTCCGACAAAGACAATTTTCCATTGTTGGACGTAGCAGTCCACTTCATTATTCCCACACCAGTGGGCTCCTTCCTGTGTGTGTGCTCTGTGATGATCCGACTCTTAAATCCACATGCAATCTTAATTAAAATATTTTTCTCCACAAGTCTCTGTGTGCAACAGGTTTGCCTTGTCCTTGGCAGTCCCACATCCATTTTCTTCCCAAATGGTCAAGTCCTCTCTTTGTATGCCGTCTTGCATCCCTTGAGCACCCAGGAATGGTCCTTCCATGTTACCCATGGTAGTCTTTGTCGTTCGAGTTGCCTGTCCCCAAAGCCTCTCTTAACGTTATTGAGTAGGGATGAGTTCAGGCTATTTAGCTACTGGCTTCCTTGTGTGGACATGGTCACTTGTCCCCGGTGTAAGCTTCCCTCACCTGAACGCAATGCAGTTTCTGCGAGGGTTGTGACTGATGGCCTTATCAGTCACCTCTAACTCTATCTCTCTAGAGTTATAACACTAAGTGAGCAATTCAGAATCACACTTGTTTTTACACACTTAGAAATAAGCGCTCTTCCTACTATTATTCAAGCCCCACGTTGGGCGCCATGTCTGTTATTGCGCAATAATCAGTCCCAACTAAACCCTCTCAATTCTCATAGACTTGACTATTGACCAGCTTTCCAGTTAATGGGTCAGGAAAGTCTCTAGATCCTAGGGCTTTTACTCTATGTATAGTCTAGAAAATATTCTGTGAAAGTTGCTGGCGGGAGGACTCATCTAGCCTCTGACTGCCTACAGTCCAAAGGTTATCACCCTTTTCAATTATTAAGGCAATTAACCGAATAGCTCTCACAGTTACCTAACTTCAATAATCACTTTTGTTAATGGCAGCTCTCTCCCTTATAATCACAAGCACTTGTTGCAGACTAGATAAATTTTAGTGTTTCGGTTTCAAAAACAGGGTGATTATTTACTCATCGCCAAAGAAACCTATTGAGCCACCATTTTCCTAGAACCATGCAGATAGACTTTACAATAATCAGAAGCAACATTAGTAATTCCTGATTCAGAATTAATTTCAATGTCCACAATCGTCAACAAAATTTAATATATATTTTTATTAGTAGTTTTAGCAGGGTTAAGTGACAGCAGCTTACTTTGAAAGGTTTACCAATTGCAATTAACAATTTTTAGATATCAAATTACAACCACATTATCTATCCCTTCATTATCCTAATACTAGATTTTCTAAGAGGCTTTGGGGAGCAGTCGGATTCATACCCAGTAGATGTAATGTCCTTTGGCAACAGAAATTTTGACGTTCCTGGTCGGAATTTTGTCTTGTTGAGACGAAAATCCCCTTAAAATGAAACAAAGCCGATCCAGTCCTTTATTATCCTTCAGACTCTTAGATCCCAGTCAATCAGTGACCTTTGTCCATTCACCAAGTCCATTGCAGCAGAGTTGGGGTCTTTGGGGCAGAGACCAGGGCAGCAGTCAAATCAGGAATCCTGGAACTGTAGGTACACAGGTCTTGTCCCTTTCAGGTGGTGTGGAGCCTTTACTCTGTCCGTGGATTCCAGGACCCCGTCCTCTGCTGCTGCTCCGTCTGCATCATGTTAGCTCTACTCTGACACCAGGAACAAAGAACGCTTTGCTTTCCCTTCTTTGAGTTTATATATCTTTTGTTAACATGTGTGTGTATGTGGATGGTATACGTGACAACTAAACCGTCCACATTAGTGGTTCCTATGTAACCTCTTAGACTTTGGAAAACACCTGACATTCTACCCACTTTCCCTTCTCATGTCTTTGTCCGCTCAATGGCGAACATCTGTTTACACTGCTCCTTTTTAATGTTTTTACTCTGCTTCTCAACAGTCAGCATGTCTCACCCAAAAAGCCTCTTATTGTCATCTAATACTCTAATCTGATTTATATTTTCCAAAACCCAAAAATTAACATTTAATTACTAAAAATCATTTCACTGAAATATAGACACTGCATGACTACTTAGACCCATAAAGTGTCAACCAAAATCAAATACATGAAATACATGTCAGATGAAATCAGATTGCATGTCAAATAAATCAGCTTATATGATTAAGACTTTTTATATTTAATTATCTTTACTTCTAATTAACACTACTCTTATAATGAATAATTCTTTCAATAAAGATAAATCAAGAATACAAGATTACTCATTCCTCTTAGGCTTTTATCTGTTCTGCTTTTCCCTAACCTTTCACCTACCATCTACTTCCAATACAACATCAGTGATCTTTAACCATCTCGAGCTCAAAGGTCAAAATCACATTTAAAACCTTAGTTTCTGTTCAATCCAATATTAATTTATGGGTTTGATTCGGCATTTATTCATAATATCATGATAATCATAACTTATTAGTTACTCTTATAATTTTAATGAGTTTTTACAGACGATGTTCCGAAAAGAAATCAAGAATACTCTGTTATTCTAATCATTTAATACCAACATTACAGTTACTTGTTTTACTTGTATTTCCACAAGTGTAAGTTTAAGAGTAAGTATTCTTATAAATTACCCAATATTAATATAAGTATTTGACTTTGGATCTTATCAAATTACTCAAAAAGTTTAGATTTTATTCTTTAAACATTTTATGCTTTGAAGCAAGGAATAGTCTAAACCAGTGGTCCCCAACCTTTTTTATTATCGCGGACCGGTCAAGACTTGGAAATTTCTCTGGCCCGGGGCGGGGAGTGGGGTGGGGGGTGCTGAACCGTCAGATAAGGCTTCTGCATGTTGGTGTTCCCGCTGAAGCCTGAATATGTCCAATTTGGGTTGTCTTGGCCCTTTTATCGCAGCCTGTGAGGTTTTTCCCTGACTGGGAGCAAGAATACAACCTGTTGAATGTGACAGGTAGCCAATCAGAAATCGCAGTGACGTAAGAACAGATGGGAATCCCGAAACAACTGATATATCACGCAACTGAGGATATCGGAGATGATATGTGGTAATGTTTATTAAATCTAAAGGTCATTATTACGTTTATTCAGTTAAAAATGTTAACTATGAAAAAACATATTCAACTCCAAATCATAGTGCAGCAAATAGAGCGGCTGTTCCCGTCGTCTTTTATCCACCGCCTTTTCTTTTTGTTACATCTTTTATCTCTTAAAATGACTCCACAAACTATCACTACTGCTTCTACATTGTCATCCGTGTTTGGTTATTCTAAATTCCCATATGCTATGTTAGGGGTTTTATTGGATTATCCTCTGGAATCGGGATGTTCAGTGGAATCGGTGGTGTAGCTCCGAACCAATCGAACCTGTTGTACTTTAATCAGCTCTGTGGTCACAGAGGTTTGGAGAATCGGCCGACAGTTCTTAAAACTTGCTGTCTAAACCAGACTTAAGACTCACAAGCTCTACATCTCCACCACTGCACTCTGGTCGCTATGGTAACATTTGCATATCCCTTCAAAATAAGATACAGATGCGCCACAAAAAACATTTTTTACTCACGATAATGACTAATGGGAGCCCTGAGCTTGTTCCTCTGCAACGAGATGGTCCCACCTGGCCTGGGAGTGATGAGAGACAATAAGACCCGTAGTCTGTTGATTGAGTACAGCGTGCTTGGTCTCTACATGGCGAAGCAGTTTGAAGCGGCATTGCCTCATTAGCAGCAGGTTGCCACATGTTACACAGAGCGGCTTGTAATATGGGACTCACCTACTGGTCCGGGATAAATACATTATCCTGTCTCTTCTCTGGGCCTTTTCCCCTTTGCAAAGAAACTTTCCAAAGACATGCGAACCGTTTCTTACCCATTTTGCTGCTTGTGGGCTCAGTGTTGGCGCGAAAGTAACCGAGAAAATCCGGTTAAAGGATTTTCAAAATAAAAGATCCTCCAGACTCAAATAAAATATAAAACGGAAATATTTAATAATTTCTTGCGCGCCCGGTACTAAACTATTCTTATACTTTTGCAGGCTGGAAAGCCTACTTCCTCTTCAGGAAACCTGCCCTGCCTGTTTCATTAAACTCTCTCTGACTATGATTTTTTTATGATCAGATAGATAAAAGAGGAAATAACAACACACACAACCAGATTAATTTTATTACATTCTGACTGTACTGATGGGTCTTGATGTCACCTGTGTAATTAATTGTTATTTATTGCCACCATTAAACTAAAATCTCCAGCATGGGAAAGTGGGATGATCTCGCCTTTTCTCGACAGAGGAGGAAAGAAAAAAAAAAACCTCTGCTGGATGGAGCTCTTGGCTTTGATACAGTTTCTGGGCTGGAACTTTGGCAGCATGTTAAATATTAATAGCGATTAACCCAGTTCAAGCTCTGCAGCAGAGACTACAGACAGAGTTCAAAGAGCCTTCTGCTCTGTGCGGGCACTCTCTGCTCTCCAGCAGTTTAGCCCTGCTATCAGGAGGCTGCTGCTGCTGCTGCACTGCACCACAGGCCAGGCTGGTCTTTCTCACTTCAGTTCAAATACACAGAGAGAAAGACACATGACAGAATGCATACATGTGCGAAAAGTATGGACACTGAGGAGGTTTTTAGGACATAATTAGCCAATATTAAAAAAAAAAAAGCCTGGCTAACTTCTAAAGCTGCGGCTGTTTCTATCTTTGTCACCCCCCCTTCCCCTCCCCATCCACCATCTCCACACTCCTCCCTTCTTGTTCTCTCACTTGCTGAACTCCTGATAAACTCGGTCTTTCAGTACTACGGCATTCCTCCACTTGGCACATTCACCCCTGCTTAAATAGGCCCAGACACCTCAGAGATCAAACACAATCTCCATTGTGCTGCAATTACCCAGACCTCTGTCAGTTCCCCTGCCCTTCAACCCCCTAAACACTTTCCCTCTCTGTGAGTCCAACTCTCTCCACCCACTCCTACATAGCTCCTCCACATCCCTCTTGCCCTCTGGAGATGATGTTTCTGACGCACTGGCCCTCAACAAAAGCAGGCTTTATTTACAAGAGGGAGTCTTTGGAGAGGAGTGCAAGGCAACCAAGCACTGTCACAGGGGAAGTGTTGGCTGGATGTTTCGCAGACCTCTGAGAACCAGGGCGGTGTACATTCGTTAACATGTGATCCTGTGACCCTTTCTACTCAATTGCATCAATTTAGAGCATGTTAACTCTTTACGGAGGAGGTCAAAATGTCACAGATGGCGAGTGTTTTCAATGTAATTGAAAGAAAAAATGTTATGTGAACAGGCTGCTAAATGAACACTTAATTCTAATTGTTTTTCTTATATGTAGTTTTTAATTTTGGTTGAACAGGGAAGATATTCTTTTCCCATCAATATTGTTGTGGGTTGGCAATGTAACTCTGGTCCTCTTTGTTTCACAGCCTCAGTGGTCAAACCAAAGTGTCCTCCGTGGTCTTGTTAGACCAACATCGCAAGTTCAGATAATACTAGAAGAATAATTAATTCACTGAAAAATAATTTTCACTGAAATCTATTTTTGTGTTTTCCTTCTAGATACACAAATTCAAAAAGCTCTCCTCACAGCCTAGTGTACAACTAACTAAAACCTAACATAAAAATAAAAGAACGCAATAAATATCACAAGCTCTAATGTCCTAGTTTGTTAAGCTACAACCACAAACTTGTAGCTTGATTTTAATATAATTTAGTGGGAAAGGCCAACATAATGTAGAGCACAACTGGGAAATTTCAAAAAAAAAAAAAAAAAAAAATCAAACTGTGGATGTGAATCCTCTTTTCACTGTAATGAGAGCTTTGAGTATTTTATGGTAAATCTCTGCCTGATTTTCACATAATGTCCAGTAGTTGAACCTCTGCTCCTCTTTTGGATCCTCTCACAGGTTTTCTTCAATGTTTATTCAATATACAGCTAGGAAAAGTGTGTGACTACTGAAGGTTTTCTACCACCCAGAGTGTTTTGTGTGTTGTATCATTTGAGCAGACCACCTTTCTTCACATGTTTGGGATGTTTTCTGTATACACTTATGATAAACTACAAACAGGTCATCCTGTACCTTCCATTGAAAAAAAAATATATATATTTTTATCTTGCCATTTTTTCCCAACAATGAGATCATTAAACTTACAACCTGTCCTGTCACACATCACCTGGTTCTCTCCAGAATTACGTAGGGTCTCTTGATACTGTACTGTAGCAGATAACTCTTGTCTTGCTAGTTTTTTTTTTCATTCCCTGGTGTTCATGACGCTGATTGTTCACTAATGTTCTCTAACAAACCTTTGAGGCCTTTGCACAACAGCTGCGGTCATACGGTGGACTCCATTTAGCAAACAGCAGACCACGCTATTCAGATGTTTATTATTAAAAGTTTCTTGAAATCATGCGTCATCGTCTATGCCTTAGTCTGAATGGTAACTCTAAAGCAGTAAACCTTGCAGTGGGAGAGCATGGCCAAGCCGTCCGACCCCCATGATTCATCTTCCAACGAGTGCAGCCCCACTGTTAGCTATTATGTACCTATTAGCCTTCATTATATTCTGATAGCCCAGCACCAGTTGGTTTCACTCAGCCTGACAGTCACAGCACTTTGTTTAACCTTTTGACTTCTGAGGCAACCACACCCCAGACAACAAGGAGCAGAGGAATAAGGTTAGCAACAACTTGAAAGCATTTCAGTACTCATTGCATAAAAGTTGACCAAAAATGTAACAATTAAAATTCTCGAAAAAAAAGTGACTTACTTAAATGAAATAGGTAATAAACAACTTCTACGTTTATCAACATATTTATATATGTTGGTTGAGTGGCATTACAAAGACATGACATTTTTCCTTCTAAAATTCCCCATGAGTCCCCACAGATCTGCCTGTCAGACATATTCAATTTGCAACTCTTTCTGGTCCCCTTTCTGCAGACATGAGGAGTCGTTTGGGACAGAATGGGGAGTGAGACCGGAGACGTGGAGGGTGGCTGGAATAACATGGAGCCACATGGAGCTCGGCCTCTCTGTCCCTGCCTCGTGCTAATCTCTCTGGAGAGACAGAGGTGGCCATGTTGGGTCACAGCCTCTACATCAAGAGCTGCAGGCCTGGACAGCTGACCTTGGTCTGGGAGATGGGAGGTGACAAGAGAGGTGGGAGTTGGGAGTGAGTATGTTGGGTTACAGAGGGCAAGCAAAAAGGGAAAAACCTTGTGTGCACGTGGTTGAGTTGCAGAGAGATAGGGAAAGAATGTTTGTCAGTGCAACTGTTTCAGTGGGTTTGTGGTTTATCTCTTTGTAAATGCATATGACAAACTGGGTCTCCTGTGGCAAGGGCTGTCCTGTCCTGCAGTACTGAGGAGTTATGCTAAGAACTATCCAGGCTGTGGTCTGTTTGCGAGTGTGCGTGTGTGTGTGTGTGTGTGTGTGTGTGTGTGTGTGTTTGTCCTTAGAGCATTTTGACCAATGATAAACCCAGTAGAAAGGGCCTTTCACCGTCAGTGAACCCATAGACCAGAGAAAGTGGTAAGAAAAGAGCAGGACTTATTCTTGTACTTATTCTTCTGGTACAAGAATAAGTATATTCTCTTCTATTATCTTTTATTCAAATGTAAGTTTATTAATTTATTAAAAAGAAAAAGATAAGCATGTATTTACAGTTTCAGATGAACTTGCTGACCCTACAATTAAAGACTGTATAACCACCTCATCTCTTTTTTAAGTAGTGAAAAATCAAACTTAATTTAAGTACATTTATTTTGTGGGAAATTAAAAATTGTGATATTAAGAAGATCACAATCACCAGTAAAGCAACTGTTAGTACCATTTATAGTATTGAAAATAATTTTACTTCAGTTGTTTTTCACATTTATACTTCGCTTAATCAGGTTGATGTCAGTGTCTAAGACTGAGCGAGCCGTATCATATGCCTGTCGTTTTATCAAGTTACAAACACAAACATTTCTGTGGTTGTAACACAATGTGGTTATGTAACTATGGCATGTGTGACATATTTTCAACATAAATTTGATGAGACTCAAGAATTTTTTATCATTTTTCCTGTCCTACCAAACAAACATACAGAGTTTGCTAAACTCCTCTAATTCACAGATCAAATGCAATGGGTTGCATTTGGCTCTTTCTACAGGACAATGATTAAACATGTTTGAAAATCAACTCTGAAATTGTTCACCTGACACAAAATCAAACTTTGTTCTATGACCCGGATGTCTTGTTCTACATGCTATAGAAGAAATTGTGAGGTGGGCTGAAGAGAAGACGTAGGGAGAGAGAGAGAACACTGGATAATCAAGAATTATACAAGAGTGATTGCTCCAGCTTTGCAAGCTCTATCCTTGTGAAATGTTATAGAAAAATACTAAGCTGTCCTGTTGGCAAAATAGGGTTGTGCACAGTGATGATAGCAGCAGTGCCAATGACTGCACCACCGGTGGGAAAAACAAACTATTATTTATTAATGTGGTATTGTGTCCGCCATTGAATAAACTTGCTCAAACTGAAGTTTTGTTGTTTTTTTCCCCCATAAAAAAAATCAATGAACTATTATGCTCCTGCAATAAAATAAAACATTTATTTGAGGATTTGTTACCCATCTTTACAAGTCATTAACATAAACGTGTTACTACCTGTATGCTAAAAAATAAAAAAATATATATCTTATTTTTATTGAGCCACAAAAGGGAATTATGTTAAAAATCTGCTAAAAAAAGAATAGAAGGCTAGAGCCCTGACTTTTTTTTAAGTTGGGATTGAGCCATCAGCTAATATTCTTACATATAAAATGAAACAGATAGTAGGATACTCAAGTTTAAAGCAAGGGGAGATGTATAGTCTTGTTATCAATAATAGTCCTCACAAGGACAGCAAAAACTCCCACATGTGAGCTGCAGTTGAACAGCGGAAAAATATTCATGATCTAAGCTTTTTCAAGATTTCAAATATTTTTGTGTGTCCGACATATTTACTTCTGACTAATTAGTTGACTTTACGTCCGACTAATTCTGCGTGATGAATTCAGATGCATGCTTCTTTTTGAAATTTATGCTTAGGTAAACAGAGATACATCAATAAAATAATATAAATAAATCAGGCCCACTGAGAAGTAGTGTTGCCTATTTTTGCTAATACCTCACTTTTTCCTTCCACTTAGTCCTTCCTTTCAGCTCCTTCAAAAGACAGCCAACACATGCTTGAGAGTGTGTGCATTTGTTCGACCTGCAGAGACCTTTTGTTGTGACACAGACTGAGGTCATGAACTCAGAGCTTCTTCAGGCTGCATCTCACAGCCCAATACTTAGTTACAAGTTCTAGAATGACACTCTTTTTCTAGCACGCTCGTGGATGTAGCTATATCCATTTTAGACATGCGAGAAGCTTGCTGACAAAACCACGAACAAGCACTTGCATCCACCATGTGGTGTCCCCTAGCATTTAATCCCTGCCTTTTAGTCAGCGGGAGACTCTGTGTGCAAGGTCGTTGCCCTTTGTATTGATCACGTTGAACATGGGAAGCACCTCCGTGCAGAAGGCATGTATAAAGGGAATTAAAGGTCAATGGGTGTGGGAAATGAGCAGTGGATGCACTGAGACACAAAGATGAAGCAACAGACGTTGTATCGCTTTCATACAGGAAAATGTGAAAACAGTAAAAAAAAAATTGTGTCACCAGCTGAAGTCAATACAATTTCATTGTGAGTAAATGAATGAAACATTGGGGAGGTCAGAGCATTTCCACCTCAGTAGCAACCTCACTGATCTCTTGAATCAAATAAAACTGAGGCTAGCCCATAAGGAGAATCAGTGTTAATCTAATAATCTGTGATAGTGAGGTGGAACGGGTGAGTAGTCCTCTGGCATGGCCAGTGAACTTATCAAGCATCAAATTCACCTTATTGCACAGTTTCAGACACATAAAAAGGAACAAGACAGCGAGGAAAAGAACAATAAGTGGCCAATTACTTTTCTCGTCATTGTAACTTTGTTCATTGCATGTCTTCTTCATGCTTTGTTTTCGTTTCACTCAGTACTATGAACAACTAAAGGGCTTTCTCTAAGCCCCCATAATTGACTGGGTCAATTATTAACAAAGGTTGTTCTGTCACCAGTGCCTTGCATATCTACTCAGAGTCTTTGTCTCATTACAACCACAAATGTTTTTCTTGTGCATTTTGTAATAGAAAATGTATGTCGTAGACCAACACAAAGTAATGCCTAATGATCAAACAGGAGGAAAACTATGCAACTGTACACCTGAATAAGCGTGTGCTTATAAAGCATCCACAGAGCATGATGCTGGCACTACTATATATTACCATGTGGATGATATGTTAAGAATTTGATGCGAGGACCAAAACATTTGAAGGTTGTGTCTGGTCAAACAGTGAAATGCACAGGATCTCCTGATTTTGTCACATTATCTGCTTTAAACTTCCCCACAACTGCTTTTCTGGTCTTCAGGATGCTATTTTTTTGCTTTGTTTTTTGGGGGGGTTTTATGTAAATAAATACCACACATTTTGTGATTGATATTTAAAAACCTGTGTCCTTTTCTTTCCACTTTGCAATTACACACTGGTCTGTGTTGGTCTGTCACATTAAAATAGAACAAAACTTTAATTGTTGTCGGATACAATGTTCTACTATTGAAATAGATTACATTGACTCTTTTTTTATATCTCTATCTAGCTCATTTTATCTGCATATATAAAAGCCCCACTGATTGATGCACAAAATCAGAAAATAATGGGAAATATTCTTTTTCTAAAGCAAAGATTTTTTTAGTCAGATTTTGTTAATAATAAATATTATTAAAAAATATTACATACAACAGTGTAACCTTTTACTTTCCAAAATCATCTTATGGGTGCCTGCATACAAATCTAAGAACTTTTACACCAATGAGTGCCTCGGGACATTGATAAGCAGATTACGTCTGATTAAATTCATATCAGTGGAACTTTTAGCAGGAGACCTGCAAGGACAGACACACTCATAAATAAAACCATCCGTTCCTTCTCCTCGCCCCCTCACCCTTAAACCCAATCCCTCTGCTTGTTTGTGACTCACTCTGGCGTCTGTCCAGATGCCATCAGAGAGTTCATCACTTACTTCACCAAGCTTGCAATATGACAAACTCAAAAACACACACAAGACATGTGTGACTATGTGATTTGACCTCGGGGACCATAATCTATCTCAACTCGTTGTTGAGTTTAAGTCACCGCAAAGCATAAAAAAAACATTTACACTGGATGGGTTCAGTTTGCTCAGAATGACATGCCTGGGGTGCTTATTACACCCACTCTCCTTACTTTAATTTCTAAGGGAGGGATTGTGATTTGTGTCGTTTCCCCGTTATTTTAAGTCAAGTGGCTTCTGAAAGAGATGTAAAAGTAACTTTTTTTTGTGGGGTGCAGGACAGTAAATCACCATTTTCTGACTGGCTTATTGCCTGACAAGGAAACCAAATTCACATTGGTATTAAATATGACACACAGAGCCCGTAAATCTGTGAAAATTAAAGTTCCGACTTAAAACGTACAGCGCGTAAAACCGACAATACTCGGTTGTGTGTCTCAGCATCTTGATCTTCCTCAAGCTGGTTGGCTGCGTCCTGCCATAAAAGAGGCCATGCCTAGCTGTCTTGTCTTTCACTGGGGGTGGAGACGTCTCATTGTGCCAAAGCCATGAGAGCTCTTGGAGGATGCTGTTCCCATATCTAAACCACATGCTCCCAGTGCTGTGACAGTCCTCCATACAACAGAGCAGTAAAACCCTGGGGGTGAATTCTTAAGTACTGCTGGACCATCTGTGGAGGTGGACTCAGAGGTGTAGACTGACAGAGTTTAGCCACTGGGGTTGTCACTGACAGCCGTATTAGCAGAGCAGATTCGCTCCTCTGCGTAGCACAGGCTCTGTGTGGGCTGGAAATGGGTTAAGACTGGTGCAAGACCAAGGCAGATTCAGGCTGTTGTGGGCCAGATCTGACAAAACAAACAAAAAAAAAACCTGGTCATAATTTCCTGGAAGTTTAAATAACACTCCTCTCTGTTTGTGTAACCTCCACAGGCCCCCTTCTCACATGGTAGTCATATACATTATAGACAGTGAAGCATGGATTCTAAATGCAGCTGGGCAGGCAACCCCACACACATACACACACACACACACACAAAACCCCACACACACATGCACAAGCACAGCCACTCAGACTCTCCACTGTCCCTTGTCCATTTCTCATCCAGTGTTTTAGCCCTGAAGCCTGTTATGCTGACCCCAGGAGAGAACGGGTCAGGTTTGGGGCCATGGAAGGTGTTTCTGATGAACTGGGTGCTTGGTTTGTGCAGACACTGTGAGTGATGTTCACATGCTGGCCTCACGAGGGTCAGCGCTGGAAAAATTAGGGGTAGGTGAGATCGCGGAGAAAAGCTCTCTGTAGTTTCTCACCCTGACTGCTTGGAGGTAATATGTTCCTCTGTCCTGCTTGAACCTTGATGATTTATGATTCTCAACATCTGTCAGTATTTGTCCTCCCTGTTTGGTTTAAGACTTGTTCTTTTAGAAACGCAGCAGGAAAAAGAAGTTCCATTGAACTTCTTTGCATTTTTCCATGCTTTTTCAACAGACTACAATAAATTTGCATCGAGTCACCTTTTCCTGTGAGACCGCTAACAGAAATGTTTGGATAAATCACTAGACTGACAAACGGAGTTCATCTATCTGTAATTTATCCCCAGTAAAAAAAAAAAGCAACAAAACTCTAGCTCCTATTAGTGATCAAACAGCTTTATGCAGGGTAAGACACAGCAGATTGGTCGGGATTAAGATTGAGGAGAAGTTTTAACCATAGTTGAATTTTTGAATTGTATTATAAACTCTGAAAACCTCAGAAAACACTGTTCAGTCTATCATACAATGAACAGATTTGGGAAGGACAGCATTATTCAGTGTAGTGAACTTTGGAGGAGCTGCAGAAATCTAGACCTCAGTTGGAAGAATTCAAACACCTTATGAAAGAGTGCAAAGGTGAACGTCATTGTTAAAAGATAGCAATAAGACATCTTGATCACAGGTTGTGACGACCCATAAAAGACACAGAAAGCATTTGCAGGAAGGGTCAGAGTCCAGATGAGACAAAGATTTTTACTTTTGACAAACCTTACATGTGCTACAAAACTAATACAGCACATCACCCTGAACACACCACAGCCATATTATCCTTGATCTATTCAAAAATGTGGCAGCACTGTGCTGTGCAGATGCTTCTCTTCATCAAAGACATTAAAGCTGGTGAGGACAGATTGAAACCAGTGGACAAAGCTAAATGCAGGGCAGCTTTGACAAATTGTTAGAGGCTCCAAAAGACTTGAGATTGAAGTGATTATTTTTTACAAGTTCAGGACAATGACCTGAACTTGCAGACATAGTTAAAACAGAAAACAGTTAGACTGGTCCATCTAAAGACCACATGTAATTGCATTAGGAGTCTGTGATGAAACGTCAAAATTGGTCTCCTCATTCTGCTCATATGCAAAAAGAATGAGCAAAACGACCAAAGCTGGTAGAGACATACCCCAAAAGACCTGCAGCTATAAATGCATAAAAGAGTGATTCTAGAAAGAATTGTGGGGAAAGAAATACAAATAATCTTTCTTTGTGAAATCTACTTATTTCCACTTCACAATTAATTTTGTAGTCTGTTGTTGAAACATGATAAAATGTGAAAGATTTTCAAGAGGTATGAATAATTTTGCAAGTTACTGTAGCTTCACATTGTGTTCCCATTAAATTTTAACCAAAAACCCAGTTTACCCGATTTAAGACTGATTAAATCTGTGATTTAGAGCAGTACAGTCTTTCTGAGATTGATCCATGGTCTGACTTGCAGGAAGTCATTCTTTTGCACCTGTAGCTCACTTGTTTGATTCTGCCAATGATCTGGTCACCTACGATGAATTCTAGTGCCAAGTTTGTTCAGACTACGCTTATTCCTGTGCTCACTCCTCCAGCTGGTTGCCACGGGGATGCTGCTGTTTAGGCCTCAGCCTGAGCCGAGTAAAAGTGATGGCTGTGTGAGGAGTGTTTGACAACTCTTTAGAGGTGTCCATGGAGCTCATTAGAAGGATAGATAGCCAGCCTGGTGGTTAAGACAGGGGAGACAGATGGATGGCAAGAAGGATAGAATGATAACAGAGATAAAAGAGAGTGAGAAAGAGGGACAGTCAAAGAAAAAGAAAAACAATGCATCTGGTGTAGAGCCAAATAACACATAATGCAAACTCCATGGAAGAGGTTAGATGCTGTAGTTAATCCTTATATATCGATGAGGTGTGAGGTAAGAAATCTCTATTTGCCATTGGGTAACCTGCAGGTCAGTTATTCAGAGCATTAATTAGTGATCAGTGGCTTCATCCCCTGCAGCCGTCACACATGCATAAGCTTATCTGCACCCTCTGGCACGCAGTCCCACACTAAGAGTCAATCACCCCTTACCCGTTACCCTGCCAGTGACCTGCAATTGACTGTTTGAACCCTAATCTGGAGGTCGGTTGGGGTCCCACACTCCAGGGTCAGGAAGTGGTCACTGTGGAGCCTCCATTTCCCAAAACCCAGTTTGCTTGAAGCCAGTCCTCTTCTCCCTGTGATTTATGTAATTAACGTGTTTAGTAAAAATTTCTGTGAAGAAAAGAAGCTCTGCCGGCAAAAGTCAGCACGGTTCTTTAGTTTTCAAATGTGGCATTTTTGTCTGCCACACACTGAGAAGAATACATGACTATGCTGGAGGAAACTGTCCAGTGGGGTCCCAGTATTCATGTCTCCGCTGTGGATTCAACCATGAAGTAATTCTATTGACCACCACAAAAACATACAATCCTTCACATACATTCACACTACGCCTTTTATTTTTTACCCGACCAAACAATGATTTTGGTCTACAAAAGTCAGCTCGATTATTGTGGAGCCTGCAAAGCTATAGAAATTAATTATTTTGTTGATGGGAGAGCTTCAGAAGAACAAGTTCTTTAATCGCAAACACATGCAAGATATTGAGAGGGAATGTTTCTGAGCAAAGCACTGTTCAACTCCCATGAACCAATAGTAAAATTTAACTATAACAGAACTTGTCACAAAGCCATTTATCTTGTGTTTTTAAAACTAATCAGCTATAGAGGAAAAAAAGACAATAATAATTTTTCTGTTTAAAAAAAATAACAAAAGCATATAACAATAATCCTTTACTTGTGCTCCTTCCTTCTTTAACCTGCCACATAAAGCCTGTCTTCAGCAAGTGGGATGTAGTTTAATCCAATAGAGATCTGATAACTTGACTTGCTGAGCCAACATCTGTCAAAGCTGAGCAATATGTTGCTAATTGTTCTTTTCTAAGCAATACAATTATGAATTATGCCAGTTTTCCAGTTCTACTGACTCCGATATGAACCCAAAATTAAACAGAACCACCATCAGTTTGGCAGATGCCGTGGCATGCTTTGTGTCATAAGCGCTTCCTTTTTTTAACATACTAATCTTCTTACTGAAGGTGGATTTTTGTTCAATCAGCCTCTTTTTTGTCGTTTTTGTGTATTTTCCTTTTTGCATTTTAAGCTGACCAACAGCTTATACCGTGCATTCTGAAATTATACATCAACCTTGATGTAGTCCACATTTTGTCTTGCTACAGCCAGAAACATCAAGGTTTTTTATGATAGGTCAAGAGTAAGTATTGCATGATTGTGGCGTAGAAGGACAAATACATGACATTTTAAAATTGAGACCTGAAGTGTATGGCATGCACTTATATTCAGTTTTTTCATGCTGATACCCCTAAATAAAATTCAATACCTTCAGAAGACACCTGATTAGTAAACACTTCAGCAAAAAATTACTTTTTGACTTTCACAATTTAAAAGAAAATGGCAAAAAACTCACACTGGACATAACTCTGAAAACATAATAGAACGGTGACAGCATCATGCCATGGGAATGCTGTTATTTAGCATGGAAAGAGATTCTGGTCAGATTCTATTACAATAAGCTCTAAATCAATCCTGAAGCTCATCTTCAAATAAAACCTGGCAGTGCCTGCAAACGAAGACTATTGGGTGGTGGTTCATCTTTTTTTCTGGGTTAGTGCTGTTCTTTTTTTTTATTAACCCTGAGCATTTAATAAAACTGAACTTCCTTTTAATTAAATCTTTACGCACAATTCACATAATCATATATGAATTTTCCCTGGTAATCCCAGAGCATTTTGTTGTGGCATATTTTATTTAATTTGCTTATCACCTTCCATCCCAGATTGTAGCTTTACATGCTTAAATAGATATAACCACAGCTGTTTGTTTTTGTTTCAGACTTGAAATCTGAACTAAGATCCTTAACAGTAGGATTTCTTTTTGTTGTCGTTTTAGTCCTTGTGTAAAATCATGTACATTGGAAAACAGTAATGATA
>CAEGAF010154363.1:0-15100 GCA_903067075.1 Micropoecilia bifurca
AACACACATACACTCTTACACCCATACTTGTTCACATATTCTGCCCTCATGCATAAATACACACAGTGGATGCAGGAGGAGAAAAGAGAAAAATGGGGCTGAGAGCCAGAAGGCCAGAGGGGTTTTTCATGACAATAACCTTCTGTAGGGCTGCTTGTATCCCTTCACCTAGATTACAGTGAGTTGCTGAGGGATGGGTGGAAAAGAAAAGGCATGACAAACACAGAAAATATTAGGTGAGGAACATTCACACAAAGAAGAGAGAAGAAAGAAATCTGTGTCATTTTTGCTCTCATGGCCTGGAGAGATGGCAGGCTAAATGCTCTTTTAAAACAGCTTGAACACTGAAATGATGATGGCTCCCTTTTTTGCCTCGGCAAAGCACATTAATACATAGTTGAATGCCATTTCCACTTTTGTTAAATGGCTCTCCTATTGCGTATTCAATTACAATGACTGTCTCTCATTTGGAAGATGGGGCCGGAACCCATATAAATCCCCTCCCTCTGAGCGTAGAGCTACAGAATGCATTGGGCAGCAATGGGACACATGTGGAGCTGCATGTATGGGGGTGGTATATAAATGTTAATGGCACAGAAGAGGTTGTTGGGTATTAGCTCCAGGGCAAAAAAAAAAATCTACTCCTGTTTTATTGAGAAAGAAGGTTTTTAAGCCATTTCCACAAGAAAAACCTGCACTCAGAAACAAGCATGAGCTGATCTAAGGTCATTTTAAGTTTGAACAAACTTTTGTCAAAGTATGCATACAGATTTAAAACCTTTTAATGAGATGCATGAGAAAGTGTCTGAATAAGCCAAAGCTTTCTCCTGTTTTGTCTTGTTTCACGAGGCACAGAGAAGCACAGTTGCTTTCCCTTCTCCACCTGCTGCTGAGTGTTTGTGTCAGGTGGCTTAAACAAGGCGACTACTCTTTAAACCAGCTTACAATAAACTGCACAGACAGTCAAAAAGTGTCCACATCCCTCTAATTAAGGCAAAACTATTTAAAAGTTATAGTTAAGGAGGCTACAAGTGCCATAATTGTTAAGCAGTCTAATTCTGGCTGACTGATAGAGCCTGGCTAACAAAGTTTGTTAGACTAGCTATATTATAAAGAGCAAAATGGAAAGAAAATATATATATTTTCACAGACTTACACTAATTTGGAAGTAGTTTATTTCTCACATTGTTAAATATAACAATGTGAGAAATAAACTACTAAAAGAACGTCAGGTTTCTTAGAGAAAACACAAACTAACCTTTTGGTTTGTTAAATGAAATCAAAAACTTCTCATCAGGTTCATGTTTAATTCCCCAGGATCACATTGTAAGAAGACCGTTTATTTGCACAAGTCAGTATTTATCTCACTATGCTTTAAAATCCCAAACTTTCTCTATAGAAACTATAAATCTGTTGGGTTTGTAATAGTTTTACATGTAATGTAACGTAACATATGTTTGTAGTTTTTATAAAATTTTATAAAAAAATTGTATATAAAATTTTATATAAAATTTTATAAAAACTAAAAACTTTCTCACATTGTTATTTCTAACAATGTGAGAAATAAACTACTTCCTAATTAGTGTAAGTCTAATTTGGAAGTATATTTCAAATTAGACAATATATATTGTTATATTGTTAAATATAACAATATATCACATTGTTATATTTTACAATGTGAGAAATAAACTACTTCCAAATTAGTGTAAGTCTGTGAATCAAAATAAGAACAAGAATAAATAGAGATCAGCATCAATCATGTTTTGTGAACGTATTCTATCATTTATTTATTTTTTTTGGAAAAACTTGACTTGCATGTAAGTTTTAGTCGATTAAAACAATTAGAGATCAGGCATGCACTGTACATTCTCATGACAACTCTGAGATTGACAATATGCGGCATTCAAGCATGTCCAATACCGGATAGAAGTTCAAAGCTGAAAAGAATGAAACAAATTAACTCAGCTATATTCTGCTGAGTCCTCCTTTTATCTACTGATGTCTTACTCTCTCTCTCGCTCTTTCACAGCTTGAATTAAATGTGCACAATATGTCTTCCATACAAATAGTACACTTTCTTTCTAAATAGCTTCTTGTATCGCTGACTTTCGACCAAAGGGAAATAACGTTGACTGTCCACATTAAAGAGTTGCTGCTGTTGCACTGAGCTTGGAATGCTAGTTAGATATTTAATGATCAAAAACTGTATGGTTACCTGTCAAGGCAGATCAAGCTGAATAAGTATGTCACATTACATTAATAGCAGAAAAGATAGCTGTTGATTTTTTTCACTTTAAATAAGTAATTATATTGTGCTTCTTGTGTAAATGCTGTACAACTGTGGTGTTTCTACTGAACGTTATCACACTGCAAGAATCTTCTCCCACCCCATCACTATTGAGAAACCCAAATGAACTGGCTAAAAAAACCACACACATCAGTCAGGGCGATTAACTCAGCGCTGATTAATCATCCCATTCGTTTATAATATGTCTAAAATTTCGGAATACAAATCCACCAGTAATGATCCATTCCTCCTTCCCCCCCAATTGTGTGGTTTATCTCATATGCTCAAACAGCAAAAGCAAATTGTGGATAATTTTAATCGGCAAATCCACTGGCATGTGGTTTTTCCAGCGGTAATGATTCCCTCACTCGGTCCTAATTAACTGCGGCCATTAAAACCAAGGAAAATGTAATGCCCTGGGTCCTGTGTCAGGTAGTGAGGAGGAGGACGGCACAGGAGGACTCAATTAGGCCTGCGCTGTTCCCAGGTTATCGCGCGACATGTTTGCCAATTAAGTGAAGTAGCCTCTGATGTCTGCGCGCCTCTGTCGGCTCCGTCTCGGAGGCCCCGACAACACAGAAACGGCGTCGCTCTGGATCCCAGCCACCCGCCCCTTCCAACGGCGAAGGAACAGACACTACACTATGCCCCAAAAAGGCAGTAATTACAGGATGGATGGGAGACTGTTATATAAGCACAGGGCTGCCGATAGGGCCAGGCAGGCCACGCCGATGCCAGATTTTAAACAAGTACCAGCAGGATCGAGTTATAGTAGAATTACTCAGGGCAGAAACACAGACACATTTCCACTTCAGGAGTAGGCAAAGAAAAGAAAAAAAAAAGCTATTGATGTTTTTTGAAGTCTGTGGTGTTGCATGGCTGTTTTGGAATTTTAAGCAAGCAGAAAGAGAATTATGATCTGGATGAAAAAGGTTTCCAGCCTTGACAAAAGAAAAAAAGTAGCAATCGATTCTCAAAAACTATCCTGCTCAAGTCTAACGCCAGTCACTTCCAGAATATGAGCTCTTATAGCTGCTTTAAGCAGATTCCCTCCCACCCCCTCCCCCCCTTTGAGGGTAGTTCTGGATCGTGACTCAGTGAGTGTGGGAGAGGAAGGCAGAGACAAGCAGACACATTAGCCTTCCCTTATGGCACATTCTGCGAGGCAACAGGAGTCAGACTGCATGATGCTGACTGTCATTGACTTGTTATGGAAGCATTGCGGGGCCGAGGCTTATCCATCACGTCGGGGGGTGGAAGTCGGGGTGAAAGGACGGCCGGGCGGGCCGGAGGGGGGCCGAGCGTGGGCGAGGCAGCCCTGTTGCCTGTCACTCATCACGCACCACTGCATGACCGCCAACCTTGTCTGGCCTGTGCACAATGGGAGGTCTGGGGCTCGACTGTATGAGCAGTCATTCCCCGTTTCCCTCCTACCAGCTGCCAACGTGAGGAGGCGAGATATGGGAGGGCACGAGGGGAGGGAAGGGGGCTAAAAGGAGTCAAAACACACCGGACAGGCATTAGTCTTACACTGAGCCTTGAAGACCTCGGTGCTTCGGAGTGAATATCTGCTCTGTTCCCCACTGAGTCCTGTCTTAACCTTAACCATACAAGCCCTGACAGAGTCCCAAAGAGATAATCTCCTTCAACAAATATAAGATGCAATTATCCAGAGTCATTAAACTGCAATAACTGGAGGTGTGAGCAGAAAGTTACAGTACCACCCAACTGAAAAATACATACCACTTGTAAAAATGTACACTGCAGTTTAAGAGACAGAAATGTTCCTCCCAGCAATTAGGGAGCGAGAGAGAGAGAGAGAGAGAGAGAGAGAGAGAGAGAGCGAGAGAGAGAGAGAGAGAGAGAGACAGAGAGAGGTGCATATGTAAAAGGAAAGCTTTATGTCGGCTGCGGAAAAAAAAGAAGGAAAACAGCTGAAGTCAGCAGGAGCAATAAATCCTCCAATGCTGAGCAGTTTCTTCCAGCTTTGTCCTGTTCTGGGGACCTCATCCCGAACCTGAAGGCTGGGCTCTGTTTAGTAGCTTTAGCAGCAGGGAGGCGAGTTCAGCCTAAAGAACATCCACTCCTTCATTCACCCTTCCCCCGCCGCCTAGGTGCAGTTGGTCCAGGTGGGGACTCAGAGTCAGGCCACTCTGGCCTGTTAAAGGATACTTCCCAGCAGCGCCGCAGTCTGTGACCACAGCTTGACCTCCATCACGGCTTTACATTTCCACCAGGCGGGTGAAAAAAAAAAAAGAATCAATAGATCAAGCGGAGGGAAATGCTGCTGAGATTGAGATGAATGATCGCTGCACTAATTCTATTAATCTCTTTATGGGGCTGTAATAAGTGAGACGTTAAATGGATATGGAGGAGATCAATTAGGGGAATCAAACAATGGATACAGAGTTTTGATTTAAACAAAGTGAGAGGAGATGTTAGCCTAATGCGGAAAGCCTTAAATCAAAGAGCCTTAAATGCTGCCGGCTGGGTCTAATACTCTGCTTTTAAAAATACAAATAGACAAATTTTAGAAGTATTTAAGCTTCATCTGGTATAGCTAATGGGTTGACTCATTCCGTATACAGTCTTTTTTTTAACCTGCAGTGCAGTTTTACAGCAACTTTGAAGTAGATCCTAAACTCATTCTGCAGAAAATCACATTAGGCGGTAACTAGGGATGTAATCTCATGGTACTGGATATTAAAAAGCCTCAAGATTCTTTATTAAAGTGAACTCTGTCTTGCAAAATCAGAATGTAACTTCATCTGGTGAAGTAAGTGCATTTTTAACAGCTCGAAAACAGGTGATATCATTCGTTACCCACAATGCATTTTGTGGCATTACACCACATAGGTAGAGGTGCAAACATCTGTTAACATAATGCAGTTTTGGTATGAAAAAAAGCTGAAAAAGTTCATAATTTTCCAATAAAAATGATATTGATAAAGATATGCACCTGTGTATGCATGTATGATCATTTAATGAAGAAAACATTGCAAAAGACATTTCCCTTCCACATGTAAGGTCACTAGAGCAACTTCCTGGATTGTATGAGATTTAAGTCAAATAATTTTAATTCATTTCCCCCCCCAAAAAACGACTATTTGGAATAACGACATGTCTGGGTCATTTCTATGAGTAAGTAGTGAGCGGTAGGAGACGTAAACGCTTGCGATTTTACACAGAAGCATGTTGGTGAACCAGAGTGTACAAAATATATACAAAACATATACAGATGGCGAGGCCAGTCTGTAATTTGCTTCAAATTGTGGCATATTTCTCATGAGGATTCCTGTGAAAATTTTGCTGATTTTAGCCATTTAAAACAACCGAGACCAAAAATGCTCATGTGTCACCCTTAAGCATGCAGTTGTTGCCTCAACAATGCCTCAACAATGAGAAAATTACACCCCCTAAAGCTGGTGGCTGCATCAATCTGCCTCATCAACTGGTTGTCAGTCCCACAATGTCATTTCCAAACAACTGCGAAACCTGGGAAAACACAACAATGAACTATCTCCGATGCAGTTTGCACAAATAAAACAAGTAACAAAATCCAAAAGTTTGCTCTAAACCCGGTAGACTTTTAGAAGACTGGCAATCAGCTGTCTGGTGTCCACAAACTCAACAAATGGAAATTTGTGTAGAAGCTTGCACTTTTCTGGAAGTGTCAACATTTAATATCCGTCATTATTCCATTTTATCCCACAGATAAAAATAAAATATTAAGAGTGTGAATCTCTTTGAAAAGTTGTTAGCCTTCAATCTTTTAAGATTTCTCTACCACAGATATGAGAGTATCTATCCCTTAAAGTCAAACCCAACATAGGAAACGGTTGCTGACAATGTTTCAAGAAGATGATTAAGCTAGAACCCTAAAATATGAATTTCATTCATTCTCCTACCATAAAAGCTGGAGTTAGAGGACACACACTGACAAATTAGCAAAAGCAGAGCTTATCAGAATAACTGGAAGCACTCCTCTGGCTCCTTCTTTGGATCGGGTCTTCAGTTAGGAACTTTACTCAGATTTTTGACGGGATCATTTTAATTTTCTAATAAATGAATAGTTTTGTGAGCCATGGATTATACATGTTTAAATCACTTTATTGTGATAAAATAACAGTAAAATAATCAGAGTTCGATTCAATTTAACATGATGAAATTTGTTCCCTAAAATGGCATCACAAATATGCAACTGTGGGACAATATCACATAACTTTTTAGGCAGGTGAAAACTCCCAACTCTTACAGTATATTTTGAGTAGGCGAAAATGGATACGCCCCATCCTTGTAGTCAATATGTTTTGACTTTCTGGATGAATTTATCTTAAAGTACAAAAGTTTAAGCTGCGTGTTTGGAAAAAGCCTTTTTTTCAATCCGCATGAGAAAAACATGCTTGAACTATCTCCGATGCAAACAAACCTTCTGTTCTCCACATATTTGCTATCTACTATTTGCATTAAAACTTTACAACTAAACCGTGCCTTTTCTCACTACCAGATTTGATTGTTTCGGCTGCTTTCCACTTTAGACACAGGCTTAATCAGCTGTTACCACAGCAGCACACTGTGAAACTGCTACGACACAAGAAAAGGACACAAACTCTTGTAGTGTCAGTCTGTGAAGAGGTCAAAGCATTGTGAAAGCCATGCATTCTTGCAACTGATGGATCAAAAAGAGGAAGTGTTGGACATCTTTCTGTGTGAACCTACACTGCACAGAGCTATTATTTATAAATCTACACACTTGGTGTATGTTAAAAAAATGTTTTTCTAAGAGTTATTTTTCTTAAAGGGAAGTGAGCGGCTTTGGTGTTTGCAGTGGTTTCATGTCACCTTTAAGAGTTGGCCCAGCTCTCTTTGAACTTTAACAACGGTAGCCTTTATGCTGAAAGATATGTGGTTGTAAAGAATTATCGAGATCAAAAAATGTCAACCTGGAAAGTCATGAGGGTCACAGAGTCGCTGTTATTCATTCTGTCAAGGATGTGAGCGTTTGTTCAAAATTTTCTACAGCAATACTTTCAACAATTGTTGAGATGCTTTCACTTTAACCATGAAAGGTCAAACCCAAGAAGGCATCAAATAAGTATTACAGATGTGAAAGAGAAATAATGGTAAGAAATTACGCAAGAAAAACCTGGAGCAATTCAGCCTCGCCTAGTATTGTGAGGCAACTGGAGGTCAAATAGGTGTCAACACCTTAGCTAAACGTCATGTTCTCTTGTCTTTCTCATTCTGAAGAATGGCAAAGAGAAATGGGTCTCCATTATATGATATTTATACGTTTATACAAGAAAAAAAAAATCAATCAAGATTTATTTTTTAGACATTTTTAGGTGAGCATTGCAATTATGAGCTTATTTTAAAAATATTCGAAATAAAAGCCCAGATCTCAATCCAATCAAAATTTGTGCTTGGGTTTGAAAAGATCCGTTTGCACCCGATCAAAGAGCGACCTTACAGAGCTTGAGCTGTTTGGGAGGGAAGAATGGACAAAACCTGCAGTGGCCGGATGTGTCATAAACACTCAGTGCTGCGATTGCAGTCAAAGGGGCAATATTAAATTTACTTTATATGATTTTAATTGACATTTCTTTGTAGAAAACAATAATTTTCACATTGACAGTGATTTATTTTAGCAAAAATATTTGTTGAATTATAATTATTTTATTTAATTATATTGACCATTATTTTATTCATAAAAGGAGTAAGTGGTGAAACATAGGTGCCCAAATTATGAATCTGATTTAGTGTGTACTGACTAATGTAGGTACCAAAACAGAGATGCACAACAGTTTTAAAAAACATTGTTTTACAATATAAAAGCTTCTTATATAGATTTGCATTAACACATTTAACACACACAGTAATGACAAGGTTAAATCAATTGCTGCACATCCTAGAGGCATTAACTGTTTTTTTGTTGTTGTTGTTTTTCGTTCACTCACCGTTTCATTGCCAAACAAGATGTCAACGTATGGCATCACCTTCATCAGGGGTTCTTTAAAGAATTGGCTGATGAATGGTGCAGAGAGGTTCATGCAGAAGATTTTGTTGTTTTCTGAAGCATGCTTTGCCACCTTAAGGATCGACTCTGGAGAAACGGTCAGGAAAAACCCCTACAATGGAAGAAGCCAGAGGACAGTAAGGGTTACTTTAGCGTTTTCAGAGCACAAAATTATATACATATTTCACATCCAAATTTTGTATGGCTGACTTGAATAGGAATGGGGCAAGAGTGGAGACATAAATACTTATCCAGTCTGGGAAAATTGAGAAATAATATTCTAAATTTAAATATATATAGTGGATATAAACCATGTCAGGATGCAGATAAGCATTATACAGACTGAACAGTAGCAGGTTGTCATGAACTGAAATGACAAAACCGCTGGTGTTTGGATTCTGTTTGCAGTTGCTTGGCTGACATAGCTTTATATTACTGCCACAATACCGGATCCTGAAGACGGAAAAATCAACAGCAGTGCTCAAATGCAGATTTGAAAGAGCTTTTTAGCACATTATCAAAACAACAAAGAAGAGGAAAAAGAGCAGGAAAAAAAAATAAAAAAATCCATCCACGACAAAGCCATGTGGCTGGATTCCAAGGTTCGTACCGGAGGAAGCAACAAGCACGTATCCAATGATAGGGCAAACAAAAGTCTCGTCTGGACTCTCCTTACTTGGAAACAAGAGAGGCAGGCCCACTCATTGTGTGAATGAATACAAATCAGGTAAGAAAACACCTTTGTGTTTCAGGTGGAAACCTGAAGCGAGACTCTCCCGCAAGCCACACAAAAACACTCCTCCTTTGATACCGATCTTTCTTAACCTTGTTTTTCAGCAACAAGCTGCTCTGTAAAACCACGGTGTCACAATAGGGCCAAAGGGGCGGAGGAGAGGAAAGGAAAGTTTTCAGCACAGTGATACATTTAATCTGCCTGAAAAGCTCCTATTATGGGGTACAGTGGAGCTCTCATTAAAGCGCTATGACATTTGCACCAACAGAGGAGCGACCTCGGTGAAAAAGAAGGGTATAATACCCATGAATAGAGGGTGACTGCGTCGTTAATTTAACATACAAAGTATCACAATGTAGCCATGCAAAGCAGGTACATTCTTTATGAGGCATTCAAAGTGTCATTCATTCATTCCTCCCCAAGGCTTCAGTGTTTCCTTTTTTTTACGTCTGTAAGTCAAGGTTCAGGTCAAGCCCGTCGTCGCTGTGTCACGGTATCATCTGTTGAAGACTAAAAAAGGTGTTTTCAATGGATTCTGGGAGCACAAAAAAAAGAGCCCACTCTGGGCTAATGGCCCGTCTCTGACCCTGACATTTTTCTTTTGAGGTGTGCCAATGTGCCAGAGGAAGAGGAGATTGTTCCCTGACACAAATGGTCTTTTTTGGACAAAAGCAGAAAATAAACTGTCAGGGTTAGCCGTTATGTTAACACTGATCAAAGGCTGAAGACTTGATGGGGCAGTTCTGAAAGGGTGGTGAACTTTAGAAGCAGTGCAACATGTCTGTCCCTAGAAGGACTGACATGGCATTGAATTGCTAAGGACGGTAAACTCTGAAGTTATTTAGGAAGAAATTCAATGCCACCCCCCTCCCCAATATTTTATATTCCAAAAACACAGAGTCAGCGTTTGCAGGGTAGGCACACACGATTATTTGTGGGTTTTCAATTGTTCTACAAATTAAAATTTAAAAAGTGGGGTGACTTTACTATCAGCCCCCTTTCACTCATACAACCCTAAATAAAATTAAGTGCAACAAATAGATGAAAACTGTTGATGCACAATTTATTCTAAGTTGTGAGATCAAAGAATATTTCTGTGCCAATTTGTCCAAATCTAAATCCAATTGAAAAAGTGTTGGACATACATTTTAAATAAATGTTCACACTGACATTATTCATCCAAGCTGACTAAGGTAGAGCTATTTTTAATAGAAATATGACAAACACTTTTAGCCTCTAGATGCACAAAGTGGATAGACACAAGCTAATGGAGGTTTTACAAAGTACAAATGTCTTAAATACATTTCTTCAGAATATTACTTGTAAAAAAATAAATAAATAAATAAAAAACTTGTACAATGTATCACTTCCTCCCAGTTTACAATTATGTGCTATTTTGTGTTACTCTACCACATAAAATCCCAATAGAACAGACAAAAGTTTGTGGTTGCAACATAACAAAATGTGGACAAGTCCAATACTTTTTCAAGACTTTATTTGCAGCTGTAACTAAAAAGTGAAATACTTTCTCCCTGTTAACACCCTTAAGGCCTGTCTGTGTGCACACTCTTCAAAACATTCTCCAATGGGAATGACTTCAAACTGCTCAGATAAACACAAACACATACGAAACAAACCATAATCTTTACAATTTTGAGAGAAAAAAAAAGCAAGAAACCACCAAGCAAGAGAGAAACGTCCCTAATCCTGACTCACATTGTTAGTTCTTTATGGACCTCAAAAGTATAGTTGGGGTTTTATAAAACGTAAAGTGCAAGTGGTTCCTCTTCTATTCATGAATGCAAAATACAGACCAGACTTGAAACAAATTAAACTCAACTGGCTTGTGGGAAAAAAAAAAAAAAAACCAAGACCGAGCCGTGCAAAATTACCACCAGTAGGAAACCGGAGAAGTTTAGTCTTTAGTACTGTGGTGCAGATCGTGTGTCAAGACTACCAGCTCCAGTTTCCTAGGTGTCAGGGAGGCCTGTGAAGTTGAGGGACTATCACATTTCCAGGTCAAGATGATCAAAGTGCTGGGTACACTTTGTATAATTCCCACCCAGCTAAAACACTCAGTAAAGCATCCAGATGTGCATTTTTCCAGGCAGACGACAATACAGAGTGATATCTGGCCAGGTCAACTAGTAATTTGAGGGGAGAGCTGGAAAGAGAGAGCATCCATTTTCAATGTTTACCATAAAGAGAGGAACAACTTCCACTTCACTTGGAGAAAGAACATTTAAATGCTACCCTGAGATTAAATTAGCGGTAATCTAACCATAGAGAAGCCAGCAGCCCGGCTGCAGCATGCTATCACACTTCCCCGGCATAGTATCAGTGTTTTCCCCAGGGTTGCTCACATCTGAAAGGCTGAGTGTGATGGATGGCATGGTGTCGCCAGGCTTAAAATAAAAGTGGACATCTGAAGGGTAAAAATGATCTATTTTGGGAAGGGCATTTTCATTTGCACCAGCAGTGGAGGTGGTCATGGAAAAAAGAGGCCTCTTTTTTTTCTTTTCTTTTTTTTCCAAGTCTATTTAAATCAGCTGGGATAAGTGGGAGTGTCATGACGGTTTTGACACCTTTTATTACTCAGGAATGATAGAGCAAATTTAAACCATCACTGCCTCGGTGAAAAGAGTAATTATCTCCACTACAATTTTTTCCTAAATTAAATAAAATCCCTGGATCTTTTACGGTTTTATTTACGCAACTGCAAATAAACGTCTCAGTGAGGGGTTATCATTATTTCTAAACTAGGAGTGAATGAAATTACACTGTTTGATGTGAAAGGGCTAATTTAGAGCAGGGATATGAAATATTTGAGCTCCTAATTTCCAGAGTCTTTTTGTGTTAGGTAAATCATTGATATTGGAATTAGTAGCATTTGCTCAATATGTTCATACGGGGATGGTAAACTTATATCTTACCTCTTATACGTCTGTCTACCATGCAGCATGTGGCTAAATTAGGCACAAGATTTTAAAGGCACATGTTGTGCCTTTAAAATCTATTTAATTAACATCACTAGAAAACACTTTTAGCTCAACGGTTCCTGTGAACCTTTTAGCAGGTTCACATGTGTTAGCAGACCTTTAACGCATCCAAATGCATTTTTAGATGCGTATTTAAAATAAATAGTTTTTCTTCAATAACAGTAAAGCACAGTGGTGGCAGAATCATGATTTGGACTTTTTTTTTTAATTTTTTTATTTTTACATACAAACGGCATGGGCATTTTGCAGGCATATAATTAAACAGTCCTCTGCACACGCCACAGACACATGATTAATATTCATAGATAATACAACTGATAGAATATGGAATATCAAATCTGCAGAATATTCACTGAACTCCGATCCAGATCTGCACAGCATTCTGGTAGATTTAGGCCAAGGTAAGGCGTTAGCTAATCAAGCTGTCACAGCAAGCTAAGCAAAGTTGGTGGCATAAACTCACTCACTCTTTGGTTGCCTAGCAGCAACCTGCTGATTAACTTGCAGAAGAAGTTTAATGTTTCGTCATCGTGTCTCATTACTGCTTAAAAAAAAAAAAAAACATGGAGTAAAAACCGGGGTTAAAACATGAAAGGTCATACCAACAATTTTCAGATATTTCAGATATTTAAAACAATGAACTAACCAATAATTATTGATATCGACTGATATAAAGCGCCTCTATTTTAATATGTTTTTCCTACTTCCAACATGATTTGCATTCTGTCAGTTGTGTTAGGCTCAATCCTTCAATGATGCACTTTTTGAAATATGAAATATTTGTGGAATATGTCTTGGCCTTATTTTGAAAGTCCAGCATAATCATCTTTCAGAAAGCTCTGGAAAAAAATTACGATACAACTGCACTGAATAACCTCCTGGTTATTCCACCAAAATATTGATTTCTGAGTTAAAACATTAGCATTGTTGTTTCTAAATGGACATAAACTTGCTTTCTTAGCATCAGTTGAGGTCTGAAAGCATTGCACCTGTTTGGTTATTTTGACCATTTCCCATTTTCTGGAATACATACAAATACATAATTTTTGCTTGGAGTTTCAGAGACATGTTGTCTATATAAACTGTTGTCAGCAGTTATATATATATATATATATATATATATATATATATATATATATATATATTGATAGAGAGAGGGAGATAGGGCCATGTGAGCGAACCAGCTGTGTTTCAAAGCTTTTTTCAAAAGTCGCCCAGGCTACCCCTGTCATTGCATTAGAAAGCCCCCCTATCATGCTCTCTGGTTTACTGGGTTCATTACACCGAATTAGATGTCACACAGATCAGAGCGTGCGTGATGCCACACACTGCTCCCCTCCTGTGTTATCTCTGTGAAGCACCGTTGTGAGGTGGATCGATAGCTGAGGTTTGGAGCTTCATTAGCTCAGTATGACTCCATCTCCATCAAGACCCCTCTGGCACGCTACGGTGGTGTAGCGAGATATTTTTTACTCTGCGATCCTGAAGGTCCTACTGTTTCACACATAAACACGAAGGGCTTTCACACATGACGGGGAAATGTAGGGATCTGTGCTCGTCTCCGACTCGATAAACAGGAAAAGAAAAAAAAAACAGAAGTAAGTGATTAATGGTGTCACAAAGTGGCTCGGTTGGAGGAAAGTAAAATACAAGGCTGAAAAACATCCATTTGAGGCTTTTTACTTCAAAGGAAAACGACTGGGGGGGGAAGCCTCAAAGCTGATATTTCACAATGCAAATGATGTTTTGTTTACATTGAAATAGCCAGTTGGTTTCATTTAGAAGCAAGTTCAATTACTAACGGAGGAGATAAATGCGTAACAATCTCACGGCATGATTCCACATTCACTGCACTTTTAGGATGTTTGATCTGGCTGCGAGGCAATTCAAGCACGCTGATAGCATCTGCCTCTTCTTCTTCTCTCTTCCATTAGGAATCATGTTCTAGTGAAGCTTATCAGACATCTAGGAATTCATCCTCGTCTTCTGAAGGGGGCTGGAGGGAGGCCAGCCGTACGGGAAACAGAAGGGAGGATTTTGCTTTTAAGGCAGACTTGAAGATGAGGAAATTGTGGCGGGGAAGACCTCCAGGGCTACATAAATGTGCCACGAACACTAGTTTTAACAACTGGGCAGAGCCATCGCTTACTAACCTCTGGGGCGTCTTACCCTGGTTCATTCCCTGATGTTGTAACTGTTTCTTTTGCAGGAAGAGAAAAAATACAAATCTAACTCCAAGGTTGTGTTAAAAACCAATGCACCTGGCCAAATTCTCCTTAATGGGTGCACATAAAACAAGACATTAGAGTCGACTGCTGCAGCACCTGAGGGAAGGGTGTGACACACCACTAACCTGCAATTTGTACAACCATCAGAGATTGTAATTACATTAACCTCAGAGGTCTCCAATCTGAACTGAAATGCTGCAAGATACTAAGACGGGAAAAAAACAAAAAAAACCAACAAAAAAACAGACACAGCTTCAAGTGCAAGTCTTGCTGGCATCAAAATGCTGGAAAAAAAAAACTGGTTTAATTTCAGTCAAAGTAATTCAGGATCGGCGTCGGGGTCTCTTCAGATGGCTGCTTTTTTCACTCCTGTCAGGCTCTGCAGCTTCAAAAAATGTGTTGGCCGAAGGGAAGGAGGCCGGCCGGAGCGAGGGGGGGAGCAGGTTTGCCAAGGAATGTACTTAAGATTTAAAACAGACAAGATTTAAAGCCAAGAGCGCTTAAACGCCAATACTAATCCGCAAAATAATTCATTGCATAGTACACACTGTCTCTCCCTTACAGATACCATATGGTACCTCTGTAAGAAGATAAAAATCAAAGAAACAAAGCCAGAGGAGAAGCTTTTTTTTTTCTCTCTCCTCAAACTATGTGATCTAAGAAATGAAAAACAAACCCGAGTTCCTCTTTCTTTATCTCCATCACAGGGAGATGAGCCCAGAACACACTGTTTGGTTTGCAGGGAGTTAAAATTCGCCAATGCGCACACACACACACACACACACACACACACACACACACACACACACACACACACACACACACACACACACACAC
>CAEGAF010154370.1:0-103845 GCA_903067075.1 Micropoecilia bifurca
GCAGAGGGAAGCAGTTTCCCCCTGATGAGGTTTGTCAGCAGAACATCCACTGAGCTGGACTCTGTAGCATCAGTCAGGATCAGATTATCATCAAAGTCCAGTGGAAGTCGACTTTCATCCAAGCCATCAAAGATGAACAGAACCTGGAACTGTTCAAAGCTGATGATTCCTTTGGTTTTTGTAAAAAAATAATGAATCAGTTCCACCAAGCTGAACTGTTTCTCTTTCAGTCCATTCAGCTCTTTGAAAGTGAATGGAAATATGAAGTGGATGTTCTGGTTGGTTCTGCCTTCAGCCCAGTCCAGAGTGAACTTCTGTGTTAACAGTGTTTTCCCAATGCCAGCCACTCCCATGGTCATCACTGTTCTGATTGGTTCATCACTTCCAGGTTTAAAGATGTCTTCTCTTCTGATTGTTTCTTGTTTCCTGGATGCTGTTTCAATCTGTCTGACCTCATGTTCCTGATTGACCTCTCTAGTTAACCCCTCTGTGATGTAGAGCTCTGTGTACATCTGGTTCATAACCATTTTATTTCCAGGTTCAGCGACACCTTCAGAGAGTTTCTGGAACTTCTTCTTCAGAAACGCTTTAAGGTCAATCTGACACCGAACATCAAAATCTAAAAAAACAGAGACAAAGACACAACAGGAGAGACTTCAGATGAACATAATGAATACAATTATATTTGATATTCTCAGAGGTGGTTTGAATATAAACTTTAATGAAGGAAAAATAATCCATTTTTATAGTATTTTATAATATTTTCTCATCTAAACAAGAAAATCATTCTAACTTCGGTCCTTGAGGAGGGAGACATTTTGAGATTTAATTTGTAATTCTGTGAAAACTCAGGTTTGAGCTACTGAGGCGACTGGTAAAAGAACAAAGTAAATAAATGAACAAAAATGTCAAACCAGATAAAAACTCTATTAGGTAACAAAAACTGCACAAAGATGATTAGAATCAGTTTTAAAACTCTTTCATGGTTTTCTCTTGTTGAAGGTTTCAGACATGTTTCCCAAAGAGCGACCTCTGACCTTTGAGTTTTACCAAACCGTTTAATCTGAAATTGCAATCCCAATCAAAATGAGTCTAGTGAACAATCAGATTTGGAAAAAAGCATCCAGATCAAAGTTTTACTAATTTTCTATTGTACCTAAAGCTGAAGAGATTCTAAGTAGCTCTTCCTCATCCTCTGATTTTCTATTTAAATGTTTTGGCTTTGAATTTATTGATCATCTGTCCTGAACTGAACATGTTGAGACCTCTGACCACCTTTCTATGATTGTATATATGCTTAGGCCTTTTGGGAAGATTTACATGAAAATATATTTTATGTTCCACATTTGAATTCATGGCTCTGAAGAAAAGGAAGCAACAAAAGGAGAGAATCGATGCAGCCGTGTCAGAGTTGAGTCAGAGCTGCTGTTTGTACAAACATGAGGAAGAATAAAGTAAATAATATTAGCTTGGAGTTGTGTGAATGTTGTGGATTTAAAATAAATAAAGTTCAGGTGTGACGACTGGTTTACATGTTCTGACTGCATCTCCTGCATTCAGAAGGGGTTTCACATTTAAGAAAATAGAAAACCAAAATGTATTTATATTTATAGTGAAATAATCAGCTGATCTGAGCCTTTGTCATCATGTTTGGCTCAGTAATAAATTTCTCCAAGACTAAGTTTGATATCTGGGTTTAGTTGAGTCCATCTGAACCAGAACCTGGAGGTTCTTCATTGCTGCTAATATCAGAGGAAAATTGGCCTCAGCTACTTCAGTACATTCATTTTTAAATGTAGAGAAAATTTTTGATAATTAAAAAATGTACAGAAGCATTTATTTCACCTCCATTGGCTTCACAAGTTGCTCTAAACTTTTGTTGATCATCATTCAGTGACAAAAAAAAATACAATCCATATTTACCCATCAATTTTTAAAATTTAACAAGTCATAATTACATATTCAGTTGCATTTAAGTTTCATTCAGTTTAATTTTCAACAAGCTGAACTCAGAATCCATTGTGTCATCACACATCAAGCAGATTAACATATTTAACCTTTTCTGTATGGCAACACATTTCGAAATCAGAAAATATTTGAAGGGAAAAAGATGATTTATTGTTTATAGTTTAATCAAAGACAGTAGAGGCTGTAAAAGCAGCTTTAATGAACTGTGTGTCTCACCTGGACCAGAGGAGTCAGAGGACAAACCCAGCTGGTTGGACAGAGTCGGATCTCTGTGGTGAAGATGTTTGATCATCAATCTGCAGGCTCTCTGTCCTTTATTCATCACAACATCTATGGTGTTGCGGGCCTTGTCTGCTCTGGTTTGGTTCTTCTGAATTATACCTTCTGTCTCCGAATTAGTTAGGACCTCATCTGATAGAAGGTCATCAAGGAGACTCTTCAGGGTTTCCTCAGAAACTTTCTCCACAAACTCACTGCGAACCTTGGAAAGTTTTTTCTCTGCAGGCAGAAATCAGAAACATAATTAATTCAAACTGACATCTGAGAGAAAAACGTGATGAAAATCAACTATTCATGTTTCTCCATCCAGAGATTCAGAGTCTGTTGATCGGCTCCTCAGGTCTAAACCTGTTGTTGTTTCTGCCTCATATCTGAGTGACGACCACTGATTCTGTCTACATGAGAACAAATGAAGCTGCTGGTTCATCACTTTCTTTCCTCACTGAAGGAAGAACAATAAAAGAAACACATTCTAAATATGGAGCTGCACTATTTTAGGTAAACAAGAAATTATGATGTTATTGGTGAATATTGTGATGAATTTCATCATTTTCATCTTTCTTTGCAATCATCAAGTTTTTAATCTCCATCTCTAATTTTTAGCATCTCTGTCACCAAATGTTGGAATTAAAGACACAGCAAGTCTGAGATAATAAATATAATTTAGGGTTAGGGTTAACCCATAATATAATTAGTATATATTCCTGAAGCATCAGAGCTGCTGGCCTGTTCTTCACTTCCTATTAGTTTCCATCTGAGTTGAGTTTTTACCTTCAGGAAACTCAAAATGTTTCCACCAGAGCTTCACTGAACAGGAAGCATGAAAACAATAAAGACACTGAGGCTGAGCTTCATCACATGGCAGCAACACAGGCTGTGATTGGTCAGTTTGTTCCTTTAAGATTCTTAATTTCTGCTTCTGATCACTTACTGAAAATCACTTCCTGCTGCTGCGCCATCTTTTACCTGGAAAACATGAAGATTCATTATGTTTCAGTATTTATTTCATGAATAGTTTATTTTATGCAGTTGGAATGGAAACTAAAAATACATTAAAAGTCCTTATTTAAAACACACAAGCACAGATCCATCCAGAAAAACATATTTATGTAATCATGAAAGCTACAATGTCAGAGCAAACTATTTAAAACCATCAGTGATATAAAAATACATTTATCACATCTTTCTTTACAAGGAATCATGTTCCTGACTGTTAGTCTGATTTCCTTCAGGTTGAGATGTAAACATCTTCACCTCTTGCTTTTTGCCATCTGACTGTAATGTGCTGCTGCTGCCACCAGGTGGCAGCATCAGCTGCATCAGCTCCTCCAGAAACAGTTTCTGCTATTCTGGCTTGAAAAACCCAACTTCGGTTACCAGATGCAAAACAACAACTTCACACATTTACTACAGTTTGACTTGGAAACTAAAAACTCATTGCAGCCATTTGGGTCAAAGGTCAAAATCCTGCTACCAATCCAAAGAGGAAAAGCTGCAGTGAGTCTAAAGAGACTCTCAGTTCATTTATATCATATGAACAAACACAGACATTTAGCACTGAACCAAAAATAGATAAAGATTTAACAACAAGTAGATTTATTTACTTCACCAGAAACTTTGATTTGTTTCATTAAAACAAGTTCAGACTAAAGGAGAAAATGAAGGCTGGAAATATCAGTGACAGATTTCAGTGATTAAAATATAAAACACGTAAACAGACTTATTATTAAGAGTAAATTATTACTGCGATTGAACCAATAATTAAGCAAATATTTGCTAAATTATTTAAAAACAGACTCAGAAATAGAGCGATAAGTGGAGGAAAGTTTTATTAAAGTAGCTTAACCATCTGAGTTTTCACAACAAATCTAAGATTTTTAGTTCACTTTTTACTTGTAAGGTCAAAATGTCAAAAAAAAAAGAAGAAAGAAATAATATACAATAAAACAGCTGATCCAAAATGGCCGACTTCCTGCTGGGTGTGTAAATCTGGACCAATAGTTTTTACTGGTTCTGATGGTTTGATGTTTTAACTCAGTTCAGGTCTAAAAAACAGCAGTGGATGGTTTTAAACACTCTGTGTTGTTATGTCACCATAATCACTTATTATTGATCAATAATTGATTGAAATGTGATCAGCTGTCCTCTGTCACCACAGACTGATTCCATCTGGATTTTCTACTACTACTAGAGAGAAATCCTCTCTGATCAATAAATTATTGACTTAATATTGAAATATTTTTCATCCACCAACCAGAACCCAGATATCTCAGTCGGGCCACAAACACTCAGAACCTATTGGTACCAGTTTGACTCCACTATGAAACTGGTAGCAAACTCAGCTGGTTGTCTGGGTTACAGATGAAAACTCAAAGAATATCAGAGTACCTGGTAGAAATCAGGAGCTGCAGTTCTGAACCAGAACCAGAACCAGAACCAGTAACTCAAAGAGAGAAAACCCAGTCAAGACTGGAAACCAGTAGAAAGTGGAGTTAAAACTCACCTGATCAGATCTTTGCTTCTCCTTCTGTTCACACAAACCGAGTCGGAGCCAAACTGGAGAACCGGACCCACCTGAGGCTCCGCCCCCTATGACAGCAGACGTGTGTTCACCTGTTGAAATGCTAAGATTCCTGTCTGATCATAGATATCAGGAAATAAATGTTTAAAACAACAAATTTAGATTTCAGTTTAAAGGTTTTTAATGTTTAAAATATATTTAGTATTCTCAATCAATATTTTATTAAATTAATGGAGATTTTCAGTTTTATCTATAAAGAACTTTAACAACCAACACATTTCTGCTCAGAAACACAAGAGCAATAAAACTAATAATAGTTTCTGCTTGTTCTAATCTGAACCAAAAGAACCAAGAACCTTGAAATGTTGAAGTTTCTCCACATCTCCATCTGATATGTTAATATTTATCAAATACAGATTTTATGATTTTATTTAATCTTGTTTAATGTTGATCTGAAGGAAACTTTGATTCTCACCTGAACCTCTTTCATTCTGAACATAATGTTCTTTAAGCTTTGGCCTCTTTTAGCCTGGAGGCTTTAAGTTGTTTAACTGGTTTGTTTCAAACATTTCCAATAAAAAAGTTAAAAACCTGCTGAGTTAGAAACAAGTTTTAACTTGCAGTAGGCGTTTACTGTGAGATGTTTATCAGTTTCTGTCTCTGGTGTGCAGGAATGTTTCCTCGGTCCTCTATATTTGACTCTCACTATAAGATAAACATTTCCTGTTTTGTGTTCACCACCAGATGGCAGTGCAACATCCTCGCCAGCCATCCTCGGGTTAAGAACCGTTTTAACATAAATTCGGTTTCACCGCCCTTACATTCCAAATATCTCAAATAGTTTTATGACTAGACGTTTTAGTGATTTAAGATATCTCTAATTATATTTTGACTAGACAAAATAACTATGACGTCAGATTTACCATTGACTTGTAGGGAGACTTCAATTCGAGATATCTAAAAGTAATTACTATCTAAAATACATATTTCAGATATCTTCAATTAAATTATGAATAGTCATAAGGTAAATTCACGAGATCTCGATTGTAGCTTTGACTAGTCATAATTCTAATTAAAAATATCTCGAATGACTTCATAATTCAAGATATCTTAAATTTATGTTTAGATAGGAGAAATGTAGTTTTGACTCGTGAAAATTAGATGAGATGAATTTCATTTCAGAAATCTTCACTTAAATTATGACGTCGCACGCTCTCGGAAGATGACGCCATCACGTCCGCAGCCTAGCAGCAGAATCGACGGCGTAAACAAAGCAAGCCGCTAGGAGCTAAGTGGACGATGTTTGTTTGGTGGAATAGCGTCTCTATCTTTACACTTTTTCAGCAACATATCGACGAAGCTCAGCTTCTGGTCGCTGAATTTTAAGACTCTCTCGTCCGTTGAGTTCCAAAAAAACTAGCCTACCGTTACTGTTAGCTGCGTTAGCTCCAGCTAGCTTTGGATAACGGGATTTTTGTAGTCCTGGGAATTGTTTTCAATCGAGTCGGTGTTATTTATTAAAGCAGTTTTATTATTTCCACTTATGTCGAGTAAGTAGAGGCCTGCTAACGCTGCTGACATGATGATTTGGCTCGCAATGATGTAGCAACTCGTGACTGAAAGGCTCGTTCATCTGGGTAGCTACAAAGCCCCCTGGGATCGATGACCACCTAACCCGCTGCTGCGATCTGGAGGCGGACTGACATGTTCAGTTTGATGGCGAACTGCTGCAGCTGGTTGAAACGATGGCAGGAACCTGCCAGGTGAGTTCAAGTCTTTAATTATTTCTTTTAAAGAGACCAGAATGATAAACAACAGAGCTGGAGGTCCAATCAGTGCAGCGCCTTCACAGATTGCGTCATGTAGCGGAAGATTCCTGCAGTCTAAATCATTTCTAATGCTCTTTATAGATATATATAGATATTTTATTATATACAATTAAATGGTGGATCACTCATACTAATTTAATATCACCTCACACTTCAGGATGACACAAACAAAGATAGATGTGTTTTTACATTTATCTCTTATTTTTGTTGTAGAACAAATACAAACAATCCTGAAAATTAAGCTTTGCTTTTTATGTAGTATGGAGAAGTAGAGATGGATAATTATCATACATATAATGATAATAATAAGTTAACCTGTGATAATAACTATAAACTGTTGCTGATGAAGTTTGCAAACTCAAAACACATTTAATTTACCTGTTTAATAAAAGTATAAGTAATCCAGATATGATAGAAAACAATCCAGATTTGTGTTGTAATTGATAATTGATATTTTAAATTGTAATAAATGCAGCAAGATATTATGATTAAACTTTTATTCGCTTATCAAATGTCTGTTCTCACTTCTTTATCAGTCTAACAAAAGTGGCAAAAAAATAATAAATTCACAAAGTAAAAATATATAATAAATGGGGCCAAATCATGTCTAAGCATTTATGTTTTCCTATTTATTTACAATTAAGATCAAAGTCAGAAATTTGTAAAAAAAAACAACTTTTTGACCAACTTGTACATATGCTGATAATTAAACATATAGCCATTTATATGTATAAACAATAAGGGCAGCATAAAAGTTTTTTACAAAATTAGAAAATATTAGGAAAAAAAACAAAAAGTCTGCAACATAACAAAACACCAACTAAATTAATGAGCTGTAAAAAGCTAGTCATAAAAAACAGTGCGGCTAGAAGATGTGATGTTTGTTTGAAAGAATTAATAAATAGATTCACAAATAAAAACTAAAAATATGTTTTTCTTAATGAATTGATTTAAAATTAATATTAAATAATAAAATTAACAAAACCCTCTTTGTAATTATTTTATTACAGGAACTAGTTGAGAAGTTGATGCCAAAATATAAATCTGTCATATTTTTTGTTTTCTGCATCACACTTGTTTTTGTTAGTATCACATATTTCACCAGACAGTAGCCAGTAATCATCAGTACTTCACTCACGTGACGACTGAAACCTCTGATCCTTAAGACTTAGTCAGAAATCCAAGACTAATCCCACAGCCAGGTCGCTTCAGTGGGTCTCCTTCATGCTGCTGTTGCTGGTTTCCAGCGGCGACGACGGTAGCGTTATGGGTTAGCGGACGGCGTCTCAGCTCCTGGACCGATGAAGGCCAGCTGGCTGCAGAGGACGGTCGCATGGATTGTGCGTTTGATGTCTTTTAGGCGCAGATGTCAAAGTTAAGTTGTGCGTTGTTGATCGCTACGGCGATGTTCTGACTGTTTGCGTAGAGATTTCACAACTTTGTTTTGGTTTGTGATGGAAAACCTGCAAGGTGACTGTCGCTTTAAAAAGCTGCTGCATTTCTCAACTTCCTGTGTGAATTGTTCCAGTAGCAAGTAATGCCTCATTTATGAGACTAATACACTGAATAAAATAAATCAGAATAGGTTAATATACTTACATTTAGTTGAAAGCACAGCTTAATATTTATCATTTTCATTTCCTTTTTGTTGCTATGGCGATAGCATTGCTTGTTGTTTCATTTACATCTTCAAAGTTTAAATGCAAAATGGCTAAAAATATTTTATTTATTATTATTTCTTCACTGAGCTAAAAAACATCAGTTTTTAAATATCTGCTTAGCTGAAAAGTTTGACAGCAAAAGCTAAAAATATTTAATGTTATCTCTTTAATCAGCTAATAAGACATGTTTTCTCTCTCTTTTTAAATCCTCGCTAATCTGTAAAGTTTGACAGCAAAATGGGAAAAAAACATTGATATCTGTTTTTAATTTGCTAAAAAAAATCCTTTTTAATTTCCTTCTTAGCTGCAAAGTTTGACAGAAAAATATTTAATATTATCTGTAATTAGTTCAGAAAATCTCATCGTTTAATTCCTCGATTGGCTGCAAAGTTTGACTGTTAAATAGCTAAAAATAAATAATACTATCATTTTAATTAGCTAAAAAATTCTCCTTTTATAATATCTGCTTAGCTGCGAAGTTTGACATCAAAACAGCTTAAAATATTTAATCTTTAATCAGATTAAAACGTGTGAGCAGTGATGCAGTCTCACGTTGTGTCATCAGTGTTATGACAGCTGCTGACGCTCTCTAGCTTATCAGACGCATCATAACACCAGGTGGTTCTGCTGGCTGCCTCTGTTCAGCAGTGATGACTTCATGTTCGCTGCTCCTCACAGGAAGGTGACCCTGGTGATGGTGGGGCTGGACAACGCGGGGAAGACGGCGGCGGTGCGAGGAATCCAGGGAGGTCGGTTTCCCCAGCCGTGAGTTTTCATCCGCGAATGAAGCTGCAGGACAGATTGTTGGTCATTTGGGTTCCCCTGCAGAGAACCCGCAGGACGTGGCTCCCACTGTGGGCTTCTCCAAGGTGGACCTGAAGCAGGGGAAGTTCGAGGTGACCATCTTCGACCTGGGAGGCGGGAAGCGGATCCGCGACATCTGGAAGAACTACTACTCGGAGTCCCACGGCGTGGTGTTCGTGGTGGACTCCAGCGACGTCCAGCGCATCCAGGAGACCCGGGAGACGATGGCGCAGGTCCTGCAGCACCCGCGCATCGCTGGAAAACCCGTCCTGGTGTAAGTCCGGATCGAAAACATTCATCCTGAATTCAGGTTTCCCTCAAGCTGAGTGATTTCTGAACTTCCACTCGCAGACTTGCTAACAAACAAGACCTGGAGGGGGCGCTACCAGAGGCAGACATCATCGAGAACCTGTCACTGGAGAAACTCGTCAACGAGAACAAGTGTCTCTGTCAGATCGTGAGTGTGTCAGTCTAACAGGGGTTTACTGAAGTAAAAGTAAAAAGTATATTGTAGTAAAAATACTAATAAATGTAATTAAGAAAAAAGCTTACTAGTTACATTTACGTAGTTTTGTTTACTTGAGTAACTTTTTTGAGTTGAGTATTTTTTTACTATGCTGTACTTTCTACTCTTACCTCAGTATAATTTCTAGATTTTCTTCCCACTGAATGAAAAACAAACATGTTTCAACCAAAAATTGTATCGGCGTCTGCTCCAGGAACCGTGCTCCGCCATCTTAGGATGTGGAAAGAAGGTGGACAAGTCCATCAAGAAGGGCCTGACCTGGCTCCTCAGCAACATCGCCAAAGACTACGAGGCGATAGCCGAGCGCGTGCAGAAGGACACGGCGGAGCAGCGCGCGCTGGAGGAGCAGGACAAGAAGGAGAGGGCGGAGAGGGTGCGGCGGATACGAGAGGAGAGGTGAGAACGCGATGGAGGACCGGAGGGCGACGCTGAAAACCGGAAACTAAGACGTTCGTCCACAGGGAACGGCTGGAGCGCGAGGAAGCCGAGCGGGAAGGACGCTCCGTCCAGGAGGACGAGGCTGATGATGGGAACATCCAGAGCCCCTTCCAACCCATCGGAGATTTAATCTCCAAGGTTCACGATCGCCGCTTAACACCGCCACCGCTTCAACGAGCAAAAAAATAAAAGGTTTCCTTCTCCAGAGAGAAGAGACGGACAGGAAGGAGCAGCTAGAGTTAGGAGACAGGAGTAACGGTCCGAAGGAGAAGGAGGAAGAGGAGGATGAGGAGGACAACGCTGGAGAGACAAACCACACGAGACAAACACCAGGAAACACGACGCCTGGTGAGTTTCTGTTCACTCTAAGGAGATAATTAGATGATTAATCAGATGATGTCACAATAACAAATTTATCTGACGATGAATCATCCCAGAAATTATTGTGAGAAACGATAATATGGCAGAAAAATGCAAGAACACATTCTCAAAAATCAACGAACCTTAAAGTCTAATCAACATTTTACACTTTAATTTTAAATATCCATAATAAACGAAAAAAAAACAACAAGTAAAAGTAAAAAATACAACATTAAAAATCCTCCTAAGAGTTATTGAAGCACAGTGTCAGGAGTCACCAGCTGCCTGTTGGTCCCAGCAGGAGAGCAGAGCAAGAAGAAGATGAGCAAACTGCATCTGAAGAGGAAGCACCGGGTCGACCCGCTGAGGGCCGACGACGGCCCCACAGAGAGCCCAACGCCGCCACCGCCGCGACCCGGTCAGTCTGATGGTCAACACTGGACACCTACAACCTCACTTCCTAGCTACTTTACTTCTGTCCATCTTTCCTCCTTTCTTCCTTCTTGCTAATATCCATATTTCCTTCCCGTTGTTTCAATCTGTTTCCTGTATCTTCTCTGTTCTTTCTGTGCCAACTTGTAGTTCTGTAGATCAGATGTTTCAGTGATGGAGGACCAGCGCCGTCTCTCTCTCTCTCTCTGTTTTTTCCCCTCATCACTCTGTTTTATTCGTCTCCTTCCTCCAGTGGGATGGGCTACGCCCAAAGTCTCTCGGCTGCCCAAACTCGAGCCGATCGGCGACTCGGGACATTCCGGTAAAGCCGCCTGTGATGTCGTCATCACCTCATGTCGTCATCACACTAACTCCTTCCTGGTTCCAGCTAACCTCACGTGTGTTCATGTTTAAGGCTTGCACTCAGTTTTTCCTTCTTAAATCAGCCTTTATAAAGGAAAACCCGACGTTTGTTCCTCCATGTTTGGAAAAACGCTGATCGTTCCCCTCCTGCATCTCACCAGGCATGCGCTTGCTTCACTGTTGTCGGTTGCACTAACTCGTTTTCTCCCCACATCATCACCACCCCATCGCCGTGCCTCCTGTTGCTCCCTGACTGATGTAGTTTAGTAACACAGCCAAACCTTTTTCTCCTGCCTTTCACAGAGTTTTACAAGAAACCGCTCCCGCCGCTCGCCAACAGGCCGCGACCTAACGGTGACTCTCAAGACGTCATCTCTTAAAGCTCCTTCACTGACCGACCGACTGACTGACCGAGGTCAGCTTTTGACCAATCACAGCTCTTTTCTGTGCTTTCTGTCCCAAGCGAGCGGCATGTAGACCACCGAAACCACACCAGTGGGACGACCGGCGGCTTGGGCTGAGCAGAGGAGGAAAACGGAGCAGAGTTTCATGCTGAACTGTGCACCAAAACAATAGATTTGTTTTCTATTAGTGATCAGTATTGAACACTGGGAGTCAGTGCATCCAACTAAAACACTTTAAACTGAGAAGCAATGTAAATAAAACCTCATCTAACCTTAGCACAATAAGAAGGGACGTTCAAGTTGCTCAGTTGTTTCTTTGTTGTAGCTGTGCAGTTGGAAAAATGCTCTTAATTTCCTCTAAAATGGCGAAGTTGTCAAGTTTATAAAAACATCTTGTAACTGCGGCACCATTTCAGGAGAAATAAACTGAATTGGTAAGAAAGATGTTGCAGCGTTACAATAAAGAAATAATCGATCAAATACAGATTTCCCTACTTTTTGTGCTAAGTTTTCTATGTGTTTGTTTTAAAGAAGTATATTTGTATACTGATTGCCATTAAAAATGAACTGTCATTTATTTTTGCACTTTGAGATTCATAGTGTAAGCTTGATGTAATCATGATGGACATGAATGAGACAGTAGAGGTGTCTTTGCTTTTCATAGCTTTTTACATATTTATATCAGCTGGTTAAACTCCAGAGGAAAAAACACTAAAATGTTCATTGCTGTTACAAGAAGAAAAGGCAAATTCTCAAAATCTTTTTAGATATGTTTTTATACCACTTTATTTACAGTTATAAAATATGTAAAAAAGCTACAGGGCTTCATACTTTTTCATGCATTCTGCTGTTTACACTGTGCTTGTGTTTTTAAAGTGATATTTCTGCCTGTGTTTCCCAATGAAGTGGCTCTGATTTCATTTTATTTCTGTTTTATAAGAGTCAGCAGGAGGAAGGAAGTGAAGAAACAAACATCACTTTAAAATCACAATATGAACTTTGGATCTGTAGTGCAGTGACGATCCAAATGTTTGAAAAAAAAAAGGATTCTTTTTCTACCCTGAAATTTTATAAGAGCACTATTAAAGATGTTTTAAATATTTAAAGAACTGATTAGAATCATTTGTTCATGCTGTTACCAGATTAGATGTGTGGTTCCTGTGAATGTGGAGTGTTTGTTTGTTTTATTTTTGGAACCTATTAGCATCCAGATCGCTTTCTGAGCGTCACGACTGAGTTGTTATTTAGTACTTTCTGCTGATGAATCTAACACTGTTGGGATGGATTTGGTTGTCAGATGCAGTCATTTTAAAACTGAAGAGATGAGGAGACAAAACATGGGATTTTTATTGTCATACCAGTGCATATTTACCAAGTCCCAGTTTTAGAAGCCTAATTAATAAATAAGAGTAAGTAAATATATATATTAATAAATATGTGAATAAGGAGGAACTAAGAGGTGATATGAAGCTGAAATTAGCTTTGTTAAATACTAATGTGAAAGCAAGAGATACCATATAATATATAAATATTTCACTTCGGTGATAAAGTGTTAATAAGTGCTGCTTTTATTAATTTATTAATTATACATTTTTCTTTTTTTTATATGTGAAACATCACCAAAATTGGTCAAAAGATGAAAAAAGTAAGATTTTTCAGTGTCCCCAATCTGTTTACATTGTTTTCACGTTAGCCGTAAAACTGATAGAAAATAGGTCTCTTCATTCTGATGATAATTGAGCATGTTCAGAGTGGCTTCACTTCCGGGTCATTGCCCACGTGGTCCATGTTTTTAATTCAGGAACTGAAAAGTTGCCCAGAGGAAGAGCCGCCATGTTGGATTCACTTCTGAGGTGAGAGAATCAAGAGTTTTATTGGTGTTTTCTACAGTCTGTCACCTTTCACAACGCTTGTTAACGGGAGACTATATTTAATAAATATTGTTTTATGTTCAGTAATATTATTTTTGGAATGTTACTATTAATTCCTTGCAGCATTCTCCGTTTGTCTTCTCTTGATGCTGTGTGGTGTTGCTGGGGAAAAAAAAACTACATGGTACAGACTTTGGTTGAACAGTAAAGTTTTGTTACAATACTGTAGCCTAAGTCATCATTCTGAATTGTGAGGAAATCTTGGCCCAATCGTAGCGAAATCCTCCCGATCTCTGGGCAGTGTCTGTTTTACAGGGCTCTGCCCAACACATATTCCCCAAAGTAAAGAAATCACAACATATATTTCACAATCACGTCTTCTTTCAGGTCCTGGTGCTGGATTGTCTGCATCTGGAGAGCATACATTAGACTTATTTTTCAAGCTTAATGTCTTTTGACCCTTGACCTGACCATTTCCCCAAATCTTCCAGAAAGTTCTGTGTGGTCAGACACTACAGCCTAACATTTTGAAGCTGAAGTTTGCTTTAGTTTTGGAAAATTATAGTTTGTGTCGAACAAATTTTTCCTTCCTTTAAACATTTCTAAAGCATGATCGTCATGAGTTGCACCTTCAAAGATGAAAGGCGTATTACCAGCTGATTGTGTTTTTGTTTCACTGGAGAATTAAGATATTAAGTCTTGAATGCTGCACTTGAGCAGAGAAATAACTCATTTGCATGCTGAGAGGGTGAAATACGATGCAAAGTGAGGTTGAATTAAATGATCCGAGGCCAGAGTCGATTAAATTGCTTTGTAAAATTCATTAGTTTGGGTTTCTGAAAGTGTTGGACACACTCAACGACTAAGAATGCTGAATGCCTGCAAGTCTTTGAATGGTTGAGCATACAATGACCTCGTGATGTTGTCTATGTAGGACATGGACCTCAGTTGGGTTGGGAGAGAGTTGCAGATGCTTTGCTTCAAAGGGAATGAGTCGAGGTGGTTTGGACTTCTTTAAGGAATCTTTTTGGACATTTTGTAAGAGATGGGTTTCTGACATCCTGCCTGGAGGAGGCCTCAGGGGAGAACAAACACCTACAGAGGCCTTTTATTTCCACACTGAGGCCCTGGAGGGAGAGTTATCACGGCTGCAAAAAGATATTGCACCATTATGGATCTAAATCTAAACAAATCTGGTCCGTTATGGAAGAACTGAGCATCCCCTAAACCAACTGGTTTTCATTCATTTTTGATAAACAATTAGTCTTTTCTGCCAATATGGAGGAATTGCAGAACAGCTTGAATTCAAGTTGGAAAGTTTTCATATATGACCATCTTCAGTAAGGTCATGCAACTTCCTCTTATTTGGAGTTAATTGCAGATTCACCAGAACCTTTGTTTTTGTTTCCTTTGTGTCATTCAGAGACAGACATTCTGCATAAACCAACTAATTGAATTAGTTGATATCCATCACAAACTGATGGATAATGGCTTTCAGAATTGAATTCATATTGTTTTATTTTATTAATCATGACAGGTTGTCAAAGTCCTGTAGCAGCAAAGCATCCTAGACCATCATTCTACTACCACCATGTTTAACAGAAGGTATGTATTTTTCCTGAAATACTGATTTTTCTCCAGTGTGTGATTTTAAGGCAAGGTAAGGTTGGTTGTTGCCAACATGACTTTTTACACTTTTTTTAAGCTTTAATATGCTCATAAAATGGGCTTGTTCCAGTTTTGAAGTTGAAAAATAAAAGGAAAACAATTAGCACACAGGAGAGAGAGTGAAATGTTGAAGAATGATGGCATTAAATAAGGAACATTGAAGTCTCCAGCAGACCACATGTAGGTCTCTGCACTGATTTAATGTTTGAGGAAGAAGCTTGGAGACCTAATGAACCAGCACCACACCCAGAGATTTAAAAGAATCCTCTTTTTAATTCAGTCTGCTTATATTTTACCACAGTGGTGAATCCCCAGACAGAAATCCTTCATTCAAAAGTAAAAAGGGAAATGCTGCAATTGTACTATATCATAGTACACCCTTGTTTTTAGACATAGTTCACACATAGCTGTGTATCTGGGAAAACAAATACCTTTTTGTTTGACAATTTATCCACACAAAAACTGAAAGTTTAATTTCAGTAAAAACAATGTTTATGTAAAGTCAGACTTGTGTTGTCTGGGGAAAATGGAGATTTAAGGTCAGCACATTACAGTCGGTGACCAATAATGCACCAATATATCCACATTCTTGCTTTGACTTGATTCTCAAACAACATTGTCTTGTGTTTTATTAACTTTATATTCTAATTATGTTTAAAAGTAGTTCAGCCATTGTATCTGTACACACAAGCGAACCTCTTGGCACTAGGAAGTTATGGTTGTTTTGAAGCAATCTGATTGGCTGTCGTGGGGTTTAACCTCGCAGTACACTGCCCCCTACGGATTTGGCATGTTTAAAGCAACGCTCGGGGTCTGATTTGTGTGGCTTCATATGTATGACAGTGTTATTTTTTTTAAACAACGTGGCAGACATATTTATTTTTAAAAAGACCGACTTCATATGAACAAAACGTTAGACTAATAATATGATATACAGTTAATTTCTTCATTTGGCTCCGACACTGAGGAAAAAAAATGGTTGTAAAGTTAAATATTGCAGCTAAACCCACGGAAGACGAATGCTGGATTTGTGCTGTAAGTGATTAGATTGTCAGCAAAAGTAGTTTTAATTGATAGAGTAAATAAAAACACATTTTTCTTGCAATAGAAATCATCTCACCATTGACACGTCTCAACTTCTTGATGTTCATGATGCTGACAGCTGCTTGCCTCATGGATCTATGGGAAAAGTAAGAGTGCTGCTTAAATTTGTTTCTAACTACAGATATGCATGACAAATTCCCATAAGTTATATCTTTTATAACATCAAAAACTAGATTAATTTTATAGATTTATTTATGTAATTCCTATAATAAGCACCAAACCTTAAATTGATGAAACCATTTTCTAAATTTTTCTTTCCAAAAATAAAAAATCTGTTATTTTTGGTCAAAGTAGAGATGAGTTAAATTTACTCAATTGCATTTTACTTGAGTTTTTTTTATTATTACTTTTAGGAGTAATTTTAGTATGCTGCACTTCAGTAAATTTATGAAGTATTTCTACTCTTACAAACATGTTTTAACCATAAATTCACCAGACACAGACACACAATTGCAGTTTTTGTTAAGGTTTCAGAAGTTTTATATTGATTTGGAAAACTTTTATTTTGCCTGATTTTGTTGGTTTTTGTTACTTATATGAATTATTGTCATTTTTATCATTAAAATAACTGAATTTTCACTTGACTTTACATCTTAGTCCATCTGACTATGTAATTTTTTAATATTATGATACGTTGATCATTTACTCAGTAATTGAGTAAACCTTTTACCAAGTACATTTATACTCGAGTAAGGAGGAATGGAAGTTCTTGATTATAAATTGTATGTTTTTATCTTCTTTTCACCTCCTTCTCTGATCATTTTGAGCCAAGTCGTCCAGCATGAACAATGAAATTAGTTTTGCAGAAAACTCCACTGAGGCAGAACTTAATTAAATCATGTAAATGTCATATTAGTAATACATGAGATGTTCAGCGTGAGGCTTGTTTTCGCTGCGTGAAACACTCTGCAGATTACTCCTGTTCAGAGTCGACATCATTTTTTAAAAAGAAAGCACCATTTCACCGGCGCTCCTAAATATTTATGTGTGTAAACTGCTGGGATATCTTTCATGCTGAGCAAAAATCTCCAGAACCATTTCATCTGTTTACCCCCAAATAAAACTGCAGGCGCTGCTGGAAACATAAAACGCATCACTTCCTGTGCTTTGTGGCAGAGCTTTCATCCCTGGGACTGACCTATAGCAGCAAGCGCTGAGCTGTTTTAAAATGCCAAACGTAAAAGCTTTCATGAGCAGGGAATACGCTGAGTCGCTCTTGTGTTAAATCACTCGGTGGCAGCAGCAGACTTGCCACGAACTGAGATGAAATCTTTGCCACCAGGACTTTCTGAGAAAGTGTTTCAGGCTGCGACTTCAAGTCGGTTCAATCCTCGGGAGGCTGAACTCTGTGGTCAAACATCGGGTGATATTGCTGCTAGCGCTCACTTCAACGCTCGTTGACTTCTTGGACATGTTTTATCACTTAAATAAAAAAAAATACGCCAACCAGCTGGGATTATGTTTGTTTTTGACATCCGTCCAGCTGAGTTCTGTAAAGCAATAGTTTAATATAACACAGCTGTGAGGGAAACTTTTCAACTTGTTTTAAGGTGGAGTTTTTCAGAGATGAATTAAAATAGAAAAGTTGAGCTACAGTGCAATCTATTCGTCTTTATACAAACATGTTTACTTTTATTTAAATTGGATTTCATCCTTTTTTCCTCCCACTTATCCTTTCTTTTATCATCATTCCTTCATTCCTTTCATCATTTTCTTTGTTTCCTCCTTTCTTGTCTTTCCTATTTTATTTCCTCTCTCCTACCTCCTTTCTTTGTTTCTTTGTTTCTTTGTTTCTTTCTCTCTTTCTTTGTTTCTTTATTTCTTTCTTTCTTTCCTTTCCTTCTCAGTTCTGCTGCTTTTTTCTTCTTGCCTTCTGTCCCTCCTTAAATCCCTACTCTCTTCCTTCTTCCCTTCTTTCCACCTCCCCTTCCTTCCTTGTTGTTTCTCCAGGATCCATTTATATGTCCTACCTATTACCATAAAATCCTGGTTAAACTTTTTTTTGGAATTAAAATGTAAATTAATGACTGGGGTATTCTGGGAAATTGAGTTTTAGATGCTTCTTGCACTAAGACACAAACACAGAGGAATCCTGTACCATTTTAACTGTAGATGACAAACATCCTGGTTTTCCTCTTTACTCTCCAGTTTAATCGTATTTCTGACCTGTTGGGTTTCTAGCAGCGACTTCCTGCCTTTTCTCTATAGTTAAAACTCTTCCAGGCAACCTGGCAGCAGATGAAACCCACACTGTTGCTCTCATGTGCCATCCCGCCTACACAGGACCTCTGCTGCATGTTGGCAGACACTTTCTTCCTTTTTTCCTTCTCTGAATGTTCATTTGAACTCAGCGCTGAGCCTTCAGGTACTGCTTTAGACCTCGATGCCATTCAGGTGTGACGCAACCTGCAGTACAGCGGCACATTCACCCAACGGCTGCAGCAAAACGTAGCTCGGCTTTCCAACTTTTTTGTATTTTCTTCCACCGTTTTATTAAATATTTGGGATTTTATTCCATTTAAGCACAAGACACAACCATTTCTTTACTCTGATGTGTTGGAACGAGGGAGCAAACATGTTGATTTGACTCCAGATGTATAATCCCAGCAGCGACTGGCACTCGAATTCACCTCATCACACCTTGAATAAACCCAACTGCAGCTCAAATCTATAAAACAGCTCAAATCTATAAAACAGCTTATGGTAAATAAGCAGAAAGACACTCAGTGTCTCTGTCAAGGACGTGTGGGCAGCTGGATGCAGCAGTAGCCTGGAGCCGTTAGTTACAGGTTGCTGAAAGTTTTCCATACTGTATCCCATATTATAATCCAGTGTCATGCTGTCTTTGGGAATCATATCTAATTTAAAAGCGGAATTTAATTTAACATTTTTAACACTGACAGAGTAGCACGAAGTAGAGCATAATTGTAAAGTGAATGGAAAATGAAATATGGCTTTCAGATTTATGTATATTTTAAGAATTGACAGTGTTTGTGAAAAGCCAAAATGCTTGAGCCTGCCTCTAAAACCACTAATAACTTCCTAGTTTAATAGTTCAAACACAAAACGTATATTAATATGCATTAATACACGCTCTTTCTAGCACTCTCAAGTTTTGTCTTATAATAAGACAAAACTAAAGTTTATGTAACTTTTCAGCTTATCTTAATATTGTAGAAATTATTATTTCACAATTACATGAGAAATTATCTTGTTATAAGTGAAATAATCTGCAAATTTCTATCAATATTAAGAAATTATTGACTTGAAAAATCTTTCTATACCTTGCAGCAAACATTACAATTTAGTTTATCTCATTTCAAGTTTCCTAAGATATTTGCGTTAGAAACTAGACTGAAGATTTTATGTTTCTGCAGTGAATTTATTCATGGAAATAACATGTATTAAGATAGAATCCTCTTAATAAAATCCTGGAGCAAAATATGAGAAGTTCAATGTGCAAAAAGACTTTTTCAAGGAGCTGCATGTGTTTTATCATGAATAATCAGCTGTAAAAGTGCCTGCAGTGTGCCGCATGTTGATAGAGCAAATTCTCTAATGAAAGCTTGAGGGTTAAATAAGAAGAAATTAATGAAGGAGTCGAGAACTGGCTTGCTGCCTGTGCATCTGTCTTTAAAATGGATAGAAAGGTAATTGCTTAGATGCTGCAGGGGGATATAGACTGTTAGGAGCTCCTGCATTGTTATCCTGCAGCGCCTTTAACCGCCTGCAGGGGGCAATGCAGCCCCAGTAATCTGATTTCTGGGAATATCTGGACACCAACAGGAGACTTGCCAGTCATCTGCACTAAATGGCATCTTTCAGTTTATTTCTAAGGTCAGCTAAGCCTCTGACTGACGCCTTTTGACAATAAAAGGAAGAAAGTGTTGCTCAGCTGAAGCTCAATCCGCTCTGCAAAGAATAGAAAGACGGCTTAAATAAAGCACCAAGGTTTTATCTGATTGTGAAGCTCATGTTGTGTTTCTTTAAATATCTAAAGATGACTCATGTGATGAGTTGATTTTTACCAAGCTCTTGGAAAGGCAGGAACAGTTGAAGATGTAACAAACCAACAAATTCAGCTCAGACGCAAGCTATCTATTAGTTTGAATATCATTTTAATCCATCTTGAAGTCAAATTGGGAAGTAATTATTGAGAAAATGCAGTTTGTTGTTCATGAAATATCTTCATTAGAAGACTTTAAGGGCTAAAATTTGACTTTTTCCCATTTTGTATTGATAAAACAATGCAAATGTAAGATATGTGACATAATAATGGGAAATTAGCTGGTAGAAGGTCTATAATAATTATTTGAGCTTATCCAATCCTAAATCATTACTAGAAAAATCCAAAAGTTTCCCACTTTAACCCTAGATTAAGAAAAAAATAATCTTTTTACAGAAAAAAGTAGCATCACTGAGTCTCCTCCTCATAATGATTTGTTACTATTTACCTGCCAGTTGATTGTTTTTGTCCTATCACAAACGTAAACATCTGGCATTTGCTAAAAAGTTTCTGTTTGCTTTAGTCAGTGTGTTTGCTTTTTATTGTGACTCTTTAATTTTTATGATTTAAACATGCAATATTTTCATGAAAGAAAGTATAAAAAACCCATTTATTGTAGGTCTCAGATGTTTCCTTTATTAAAAGAAAGCTGAAAGAAAGTATTTTGTTGGTTTCTAAGTAATATTAGTCAAATCTCAGCAACAAAAACAAGAACTCTAAAAATGCATGAATAGTGTTTATCTGAATCAGGTCAATTTTTCAAAGTGTCAAATTAGTATCGTTCTTAAACCCTAGTTGGGGGCCACACAAAATGATTCCAAAGGAATACAAATGGCCCTCGACCCACACTTTGGACACCCATGTTGTAGAGGAACAGCTTATCCCAACTGTTGGGTAGGCAGGGTGATGGATTTGTGATGCTGTGGGATTATTTCTCTTCCACATGCTTATGTGATCTTATTAGCAGCAGCTTTTTCTGGGCAGATTCCCAGGGCGGCATTAGGAAGAGGCAGCCTTCATTAGACCTGATTTCACCGTTAGTAGGTGAAATTAATAGGCCAAATTTATTTTGAATTGGCTTATGTTATTGCTAAAAATAGGATTTTTAATTATTGTTTTTGGTAAGTTTAAAAATATATAATTTGTTTGCAGATGAGTTTAAATTGATGATATTAAGCATAACAAAATGGCTGCTCTGGAAATATCTGGTCAACTCAAGTAAGATTTAGAGTGTAAAGATAAAATAAAACTAAAGTGTCTGGTCATATTTTGTGACATACTTCACTTCTCTGGTAAATGTTTACTCCTTTCTCTTTGCAGCAACCTTTAACGTCTTGCAATTTATGTACAAAAGTTAATTGAATTCACAAAAATTCAATTGAATTTACAGAATTCAGTGTTCATGGCACAGTTTCACCACCTTAAAATCTCTATTTCACTTTTCTGAGCTGAACGGCTAAAAAATATTAAAGACAGGGTACAATAGCTTTGTAGAATGTCAAAGGTGTCTGTTATATTCTATATCTTAGTCTTAAATAAAGAATTTGTCAGATTGTAATTGTAAAATGAGTCTGAAATTTAATGTGACATTAAACTTTAGCATGAGTTTATTACCACCTTAAAGCTTTAAGTTTAAAGAAGTTTATGGGTGACCTGTTGTGAGCCAGAATATTATATAATATAAGATATAATATATTCAGTTTCTTCATCTAGGCTTTGACTTTGAGGTGATTAACTCCTGACACCAATCTTGATCTGGGTCTAGTATATTTTTATCCAACTTTAATGAGGGCACTCAGTCCCTGATTGCCCTTCTTCAGACTGTCACTGCAAAATTTTCAGGAAACTCGTATATCTACATCCTGGCTGAAGAGATGATACATAAATTTGCTTTTTACTGCTGTATCTTGATGCATATTCTGGTGTGAGATCTTGTGTTTAAAGTCGTCATATATATTTTATCACTTTATCGCCTTGTTGACCTTAAAGTGAGGAGATCTTTTATTAAAAAGAGTTTTAGTTTGCAGAGCCTGTCATGTTTAAGGGTCTTCTCAGAAATATTATGACTTTTTATTGTCTTAATCAGCTCCTTTTAACCCTCTTTACTTATCCCCACCGTCAGTGTCTCTTGGCTCCGCCCACTTTTGGGGGAGTACACTAAAACAAGTTCTGGACAAGTTTGATATGGCTAGCCTTTTAAAGAAATAGCTAAAGCTAATGTCTGTATGACTGGAATATTTATTATGACTGTATTCTTGAAGCCTGACCCTGATACTCCGATGTAAAACTTATAAGATAAGATGATTGAAATAAAAGCCCTGTTTAGAGAATATCTTTTGCCATTTGTAATTTCTTATTTTTTAGAAAAGAGGGCGAGAAAAAAAAGGAGCACCACCGATTACGTGTTTAGGTTTGTAAAAATTATGTTTGTGCGGACGTCCAAGAAGTGAAATATAGCCAAACACATAAGGGGGAACTTGAAACTGCTGCTGCACAAGTTTCTCAACAGGCTGCTAGGCAACCACAAGTTATTTAGCAATTTGTTGCTAGGTAAACCAGAGAGAGGGAAAGTTAGTTAATTCCACCAATCTTTCTTAGATTGGTGGAACAGGTTGAAGCATTTCCTTAGAATTCATTTCCCAGAATGCCACTTGGTTCAGGATCAGAGTTCAGTGAAATTATCAAAGTTATAACACATTTTCTATTGATATTGGCCCCAAAGGTCCTCAAAGGTTAAAACAAATGCCTTTTTTAAAAAAAAAAAACAACTCAAGTTACTTTGTTATTGTAAGACGTGAAAGATGAATGTTTGACACTGTTCTGAAACTGAGTCAAGCTCCATCTTCTGTTGCAAAATCTCTTGTAAAGCGACATTTCTCAATTAGTAGCCTGACAACACAATCAAATTTTTCTTCCCGTTCTTCTCCAGGGGAGGGCTAATTTTGTGAGCTGGCACTAGCTGGAGCGTTGCATAATGTAGCAGCTAGAAAGCTTCGCGCTGGCTCATCAGATTCAGGCCTGATTCCACAAAAGCAATTTGCATGTGTTGGCGGAGACGAATTCAGTTAATGTAAATGAAGACTGTGTCCTACAACATAGTTGAACTGAAGCCCTCACTTTCCACTGTCCTTATCTGCAAAGACACTGCATTAATGAGTGCCCAACACTGCCATTACAACCTATTAATAGTAATTGAGAACAATAAACTAATGCATCAAACACACTGTGCCGTTAGTCGGTTCATTTTTCTCATTGCCTTTCTCTGGTAGTACAGTAGCACACCTGATAAGCAGACAATGCAGAGGCTTGATTGAGGTCAGAGAGATAAAAAAAAGAGGTTAACAAATGGCAGGAGGAGATGCAGAGAGGCAGCGAAGGATGGGGAAAAGCTACAGGAGATGGGAGGAAGAATAAGAAAAACAGATAACGGATAATGAGGTGTTCGTGGGGAGGAGAGATAGAGAAAAGGGCGAAAGAGGTGCAAATAATTGGTGAGTGTAGTTTAAGGAAGAGACAAGAGATAAAGGTGGAAAAGGAGCAGAGGAGGGCTGTGCTATCTCTGGCCTGGCTGGGGAGCCGGAGTCACAACGGGGGGAGGAACAGGATAGTGGGAAAGCTCGACATGGGTGAAGCCACCGGCCTTTGACAGGACGAAAAGGTGTGAGGGGAGCGCTAGGGAACACGAACGCCTGCAATGAGGCAACACAGGGAAATCGGGGTTTGAATGACAGGTCGGGAAGAAGAAATTGTCTTTAGTTCCGAAAAGAAATTGCAGATCTGCGTCAGCTCAAAGTCTCAAACGACAGGTGATTGACGAGTGCTCTTCTGGGAAGAAACGCCAGAAATCTGCTTTTCACCTGACTGGATATACACGACGCTCGACAGACTGGTGTTGATTTTATCTTGGGGGGTTTTGTCTAATAAACTGCACCTAGACAAATTAATGAAGGTGATTAATCATGCTCATTTTAAGTTGAAAGCTCTAAGAATTGATGAAGGAAGATTTTCTGGACGCTGTGGAAGAAAAAAAACATAATTTGTGGCGTAACTCAACAAGAAGATTTAAGGAAAATGTGAATAAAAAATAATAACTGAGAAATTACAGTAAAAGCTTTGCAAAAGTATTCATACTTAAGCTTGTCAGAATAACAAATCTTGCTGGACGATAAATTGTCTCAGTAATTTTTACAATAAACGATAATATTGTTGTTTTCAAACTATTTTCAAGTAATGATAAAGGCACAATAATGCAAGTTCATTAACTTTTACACCGGAAATAGAAGATATTTTGCAAGTTAATAAACATTTCTCACCTGAACAAGAATCAAATTTTAGGTAAATTTTTTGATTGAAACTTGTTTCACAAGCTTGCATTTGTCAAGGACCCCTGGCTGTCATGGAAACCATAGTGCAAAAATATTAACAGTGGAGATGGGACTCTGTGTTGCCTTTGTATATCTAATAAAGCCAGTCAACAGGTTGTCTGTGTGGCAGCGGTGTAATTAAAGCAGCTTTAAAGGGGCTTCAGTATGCAGCAGCTTCACCCAGGGGATGCATAAGACTTAATATATGAAGTTCTAAGGTAAGATTCAAGGATGTTTAATATTAGTCTATAAATATTGCCAATAAATTGTGGGTGTGTTTGCTCTGAGTTGTTCCTGTTGCTTCTACTGCAAAGAGAAAATTCACCTTAATATGCACTTTAATTACCTAAGCTTTTTGTCTGAGAATATAATAAAACTTAGTGTTGCATCTAATGATTGTTAAAATTGATTATTCTGATTGATCATTAATAATATAAAAATATTGGCACATTTTGCAATTTTTTTATTGAACCATAGAATTCAGAGGAGAAGTTTCTTTTTAAATAAGAAATAAACATTTTATTCCAATAGCGCAGCCTTCTTTTAGTGTGCTCTTGATCATTTGTAAGCTAAAAATACTTATAAAATCAACCAATGAAAAGCTAAAACCTTTTTGCTCAACTTAATATTAATAAAATGTATGTTTTGATTTAACAGATTAATAATTGGATAGCAAAAGATGCTTAATAAAAGGTTTTTCTTTACAGAATTTGAACCAGGTGAAACTAAATCTGCCTTTTGAAGAGCTATTTATAGACAAATAACTTTTTTATTATTTTAAATTTAAAATTATACATTTTTGGCTTTATTGCTGATGTGAAAATTATGTTATTTAAGGAAATGGGCTGTTTTGACTCTGTATACTCCAGTAGCATTTAATTGATTCCTAATATAGTTGATTAATTTATCGGATTAAACGTTTCAGGTTTACTAATCTCATCTGGTCTTTATAAGGTTGTATGTTTATACAAAGCTATCCTCAAGTGCACCAAAAACTGAAAATGTTATTGAGATAAAATCTAATTTTAGGATTAGATTGGGTGTTGCAGTAAAACCAAACAGTCCAAAAGACGATAGTGCTCCTCATATTCAGCTCTGACTGATGTTGAGTTATAATCACTTGCTGGCAGGCGTTGAAGGTTAAAAAAAGCTCAAAGAAATGTTGTGTTGTCAGCTGCCTTCAACGCTCTGATGTCAGTCCTGCTCTCGCTCAGCAGTGTCATTCATTGTTGGTCTGAAGCGCTTCTGCTTTTGAAGGAGATGGTGTGAAAACTAAGCCTACGACTAAAATTCAACCTTGATTCTGGAAGTTTGCAGCTGCAGCTGAAGGAAGAGGAACACGGTTAAGAAGCAGCTTTGGAAGGACTCATTGAGATGATTTAACTGTCCATTTTATTTGTCTAATTCAGGCAAAACTGAAACTGCCGTCTCCATCTTTTCCTTTCTCAGGCTCAGATCTCTAAACTCATTCCAGTGAATGTGGTCAGATCACATTCAGCTTGTCAGAACACAAATAAATACAATTTCATGTTAGCTGGTGCACTTCAAACAAACTTTCTCTCTTTCTTCAACTTCAAAGTATTTCGCCACAGTCTTAACAAGTGCATATGCTTGTTATTCAGTTATATTGGGTTCTGAATAACAATAAAATAAAAATAAAGCAAAAATAAAAAAGTACAAAACAAAAACAAAACGTGTATCACATATGCAAAATGTTAGATTGATTTAAGCAGTTAAAGCAGTGTCCTGTGTTTCACTCTAACACAAGGCACTATATTATTGCCATACTAATATACTATATCATATTGTTTGGTATAGTATGGTATGATATGTGATATTATTATGCCACAATGTCACATATCAAATCCCTATACTATGCAATACAATACCATACCACAGTATCCTTTACTGTACTATATTATGCTATGCTATACCATTCTATGCCACACTACTATACCGCTCTACAGTATGCTATACCACACTATGCAATACTATGCTGTACTATACCAAACTATGCTATCCCAAACTATACCATGGCATGATATGCTATATTGTGCCATTCTACACTGCACTGTACCATGCTATACCGAACTATACTTTGCAATACTATAGTACACTATGCCATACTACACTATACTGTGCTATACTGTACTGTGCTATAATGCACTATACTATGGTATGCTATGCCATACTATACTACGCCATAATATACTATACTATACTATGCTGTGCCATACCATACTGTGCCACACCACATTATACTGTACCGTACTATGCTGTACTATACCATACAATACCGTACTGTGCTATGCTATACTACACCACACCATACTATACTGTGCTATGCTGCGCAACACTATACCATTCTATGCTATACTATGACATGGTAAACTATACTGTACTAAACCATGCTATACTAACCATGCTACACCATACAATACTGCGCTGGTCTGTACCATGCCAAACTATGCTGTACTACACTATACCATACCACAGTATAATCCGCCACACACACAACACTATACCATACTACACTCTGCTATACCATACCATGTTATACCATGCTGCACAATACTATACAATGCTGTGCTACACTATACTACACTATACCATACTATACTATGTTATGCATTGTATAGTACATGTGGTATACTATAGCGTATTTATATACTGCACTGTGCTGTGCTGTGGTGCAATATGCATTGCTGTACTGTGCTGTACTGCGCTACTATACTATGACTTGGTATGCCAAATCATACAGCATTAAACTATATCTTACCTTGCTAAACTGTGTTATAATATATTGCACTATACGATTCTACGCTACACGACACAATACTATGCTGCACTTTGCCATACTATACTATGGCTAACTATACCAATCCATTCTATACTACATTACACCATGCCACAGTATACCACGCTATACTATACCATGCCACGCTATACCACAGTATACTACACAGCAACAAAGTATACCACACTATGCTGCACTGCACCATACTATGCTGTACTAAACTATGCTGTTTTATACTACACTGTAAATGTTAAATAATTAAAAAACAGATCTTACAACAGCCCTAATTGGAGTTTTGCATTTAAGGTAAGGATCCATTTTAACATTCACAGGGGTCAAGGAGGACTTCATAACTCAAATTAGAATAAAGTAGTTAAGAGTTAGAGCTATTAACAAATACTACAATTTGTAATGAGGTGAGGTGTTTTATGACCTGATGGTGTTGACAGTGATTTACTGAGACAAAAACATTAATAAAACTTAAAAATGTGTCTCTGTTAATGCAGATTAATAAAGAAACTGCATCCTTGGCTTGCATGGCAATAAGTCTGTTCCTGAGTAGCCATTTGCCGTCCATTGCATAACAAGTAGCTAACATTTAAAGGAGTGGGTCAGATGTTACTAATGTTGTTGTAATTCGGTGTTAATAGAAAATATTCTGTTAGTCCAACAGAGAAGCTTTTCACAAAACATGAATATGTGTAAATAATTATGTTGCATCTCATGTCAAGTTCCATGATAAAGATGGTTTTTTATTTGCAACTGGTTTGTTCTGTGATACTTCCAGTTTTATCATCTCCTTTAGCAGTTTTTTCCAGTGTAATTGATACAAACTTGTTTATTCTCCTTTCAGTTTTAAATTACCTCCCGCACAAAAAAGAAAGCAGCCTTTTTTCCTGTGATCTTAGAGTCTTGACATTCTTGTTTATTTTTCTCATTTCTCAGTTGGATGTTATGCATTACATTTTTTCACAGGCAGAGTGTAATCTAATTTATGCGGTTATTTTGCAGCTTGCTGTATCACAGAACCTTGTTATCTGTTGTTGATATAAAAGTGTCAATTTCACACTTGTAGCTGTAATTGGGTAGATTTTTTTTTATGTGAAATCCAAAGTGTCTCAAAATTGATAACGCTTCTTTTGAGTCACTTCATTTTTAACTGGAGTTTAGAGGTTCTGGTAATGAACTAGATGTTTGATAAGTTGCTTTAAAGTGGGAGTAGTATGTCAAATTAACTTTTTTGAGTTTATGTGGAATATACTTGAAGAGTTGCTTTGATTACACCACATTTAGGATTCATGGGATGAACTGATAAAGTGTACACTCACCTCAATTTGAGACTCCAAATCTTATTGCACCAGCAACCCTCCCCGGCTCCACTAAGGGACAAGGGTGTAAAGAAAATGGATGGATGGAGGACTAGCTTGATTATAATCCAGTGTTGGTAGATCATTATGGGATGTTAAAACCTCAAAACAATCTGTTCATGTTAGCTGTCGCTTCATCTTAATGTATTAAGTGACTTTGGATCATTTTGGAAATAAAACAACCATAGATATTCTCTCACCCTAAGCTAGCTGTAGCATTAATAGGACACTTCCTGTTGAATGCATCAAAATAAAAGCTAATTCAGAAGTTTAACACTCATGTTTTTGATTTATAAATTAAATTTGGGCACAAATAGACAAAATGTAGATTAAGAAATGGTTATTGAAACTTCTCCAGCTCACAATGACACAATTTAGTGCAATAGACAATGAAGTTGACAGGGATAAATAGGTGTTAACTTTTTTATCACGAACACGAAAAACCAAAAACTATAACATTTACAAGTTTTAATCCATTTCTAATATTTTTAGTAGCACATAAATGGCCATTTATATTTCTAATAGTGGTAAATATTACACTTTATTCATTTCTTTTAACATAAATCAGTCTTTCATGTAAATGTAAACTTAAATATAATTATTAAATGTCAGTGATGTAATTTCTGGCATCATAACCTGCAGCGATGTTGTGAGAAAATGTTTATTTCTGTCATTAGAGACTTGGACTTGAATAAAACAACTTGTTAACATTTCTGCCTCCTATAACCAGAAACAGGACAAACCATTGATGTAAAGTCGCTAAATTAACACTCACTGCGAGGATGTACAGCTTGAAATTTCTTGCAGTTTCATATATTTTACTCTGAGTCAGGCCCTTTCCGATAAAAGGTCATCAGGTTTTTGACAGCCTCTTGTCAAGTGGAGGAGAAAAAAAGATGTAAAAAGAAAAATCTCCAGCAGATGAAACAGTTTCTTTGCTTTTGAGAAAGAAATTGAATCCAGCACAGACCTGACACAGGACCTGAGATGTCACCCCTCAGTTGATCATCTACTGTTTGCCAAGTTTCACTTAATATCTCTCTGGAAATCAGGGTCTTTTATCTAAAATACAATTTTCGATCTGTCAAACTGTGTTACATTTGCCATTTTACATTGATTAAACTAAAGAAAGGGGCACAAATTGTTTTTGTGACAGCCTGTTGGTAAAAAGTGCCCAATTTAACATTTAATTTAATATCGATTTGCTAACTTGTCTGTTATGTGTCAACTCAACTATTAGTCATTCTTCAGTCCAGGAGGCGCTGCAAGCCTGAATGGAATGTAGGTTAGCCTTGGAGCTTTGAGTTTGCATGCTCTCAACATGAACGTATTGATTTCATCTGAGTCATTCTTTTCAATTCTGGAATGGTTATTCAACAAAACATAATCAGTACAGCTTAAAAATGACAATTGGTTTCATAGGTTTTTAAGTAACGCAATAAAATTGATGCACAAATGCTCAGACATAAACATACAACAAATATTTTTGGTTCAATTTCTTGCACAAATATCTTAGTTTTGCCTTGTTTCAAGAATATTAACTTACAAGTAATAGATGCAGAAGGTTGTTTTAAGTACATAATTCCTTAATAATGATGTAAAAGTACTAGTTTTGTTCACATTGGTGAAATGTATTGTTATAATGCAATTTACTACTGTAAGTTTAAATTTCACAAACTAACATTTAGGTTCAAAATCCACAGGTAAATGCATAAGAGGTTATCTTGAGTTACTTTTTTCAGTAAAACTCTCCCCTGTTCAAATCACACATGTAAAGGTTGATTTTATTATGTTTGGCCTTGAGTCCCACCAATCACTACTGAACGTGGGGTGATCAGCACCTGACATTTCCTCTAAACACACGGGCTGCTAGGTCTAGCAAACAGTCGGGGTCATGCTACAGCAAATGAAACAGTCAATATCTGGTATTACACCCTTTGCCACATCCAATAACACAAAGCCTCAAATAATTCAGCGGGTTGTTATTAAAAAAAAGAAGAAGCAGGCAGCCATTGGTGTGTTAGATACCAAATGTCAGTGGATATTGTGCTCACAGGAATCCATACCTCCCTGTTGAGCGTTTAAGCCAAGCTGAGGAACGGAGGGATTTTATACCCCTCAAACTTTTCTGCCTCAAACTTCAATGTATTTTTCTGGGTTTTATGTGATGGATCAGCAGAAATGAGATGTGAAAGGAAAGTCATATGTGGTTTGTAACAATTTTGTGAAGCTTAAAAATACTCAAGGAGCCAACTCAGGGCTTCCCCAGTATTTTAGAAGCCTGGCAGGCCACCAGATTTCACTTGTGTCCCACCAGGCTTAGCATTGTTTATTTATTCAAGTCTTTTTAAAATGTCTGCATTTTTAAGCCTTTATTGTTGGTGTTCAGGTGTTAATCTTCCAATCCTTCAATAACATAATTATCAAGTGATATTTTCCAATTTCCTGTCAACTTTAAACAATTTTAACTCAAAAACACAAAGGACGAATGACTGCCCCATCACCTAAACACCGGGCTTAGCAAGTTTTCTGGAAGAAACCTTGTGTATATATGTATAATAATATAGCAATGCAAGTTTACAAACTTTTAATTGGATTTAGATCTTTACTTTGACTAGGCTGTTCTTTCCCATAGACATAACTCTTATTTAAACTGTCACATTTCAACTTTATGTTTAGTGGGAGTGTAATGGTTTAGTATTTGTATCAAACGTACAAATACTGGGACACCAAGGTATCAAAATGTCAAAGTAACTCTAAAAAGATTTAAGCATGTTTTATTCTCAAATATTCACACAATGTTCTTTAAAAACCACAACATTCACCATTTTCAAGTGGTTATGTTATTTAATTGCTCTATTCAGCTTTGAGTATTGTTGCTTTGCTTCTTTTAATTGAAAAATGCAGCCTATTCTCTTGTCATGTTTTTATTTTTCACTCATTTTAACTTTTAGACATGATAAAATCTATCAAATTTCCAAAATGTAAAAAAGATTATTTTGTTTTCTGCTCATCAAAGTAAAATAAAATCATATATATATATTTTTTTTTCTTGAATTACGCAAAATAGATCCAAACCGGATGGTTTCCCTTGTGGAAATTGAGCCTTCCCGTGAGTTTTAAATCACTTTCTCCTGAAGGGAAGCATTCCCCCAGCATGCTGCCACCACCACCATGTTTAACAATCCAGATGCTGTTATCAGATTTACGTACTATAACATCACATTTATTTACTACTTTCTGCTAATCTATCACGTAAAAATGAAAGGTTTGAGATTGTAATGTGCAAAAATGTGTAAAAAACTGAAAGCCAAATGTAAAAATACAATGGAGTTTGTGATTTATATTGAACTTTATATTTAGTTTATATAACAACATAATCCCACTTTTTCTGCATTTTTCCCAAATTTGAAACTACTTTAAATACTTTTTAAAGCCAGCTGCTTTTCCCAGATGGTCCCAGACACCTGCATCCTAATATCAGTATTTCAGAGGTAATTGTTGGTTTTTCTTAATGCCTCAGCAGTGAGGGGATAGATAACGGCATGGAAATAGGCTGTTGGGAAGACTGATGGACACCATAACGCCAAACGCGTCATTATGAGACGGCCGTGAATCATAAACAAATGGCATTACAGTCGGAAGGTGCTTCAAGAGTGAAGGAGAAGATGGGTGTCCTATCTGGCTACATTAAATGCAGCAGTTAGCGTCTTCCACCGATGATAAATCGTATGTGCACTGGATCAACATGTGCTTATAAACACCTAAAGTCTGTCATTTGGTCCCTTTTCATAAAATTTACCTGCAAAGGAGTAAAATAACAGCACTTTTCTCTCACCGTCACCTTCAGTCATTGTAGCCGCAGTGAGAAAGCGCTGGAGCGTCTCGGTCATTCGTCCGTGATCTATGTTGATGACGCCGACTCGTCCGCACCCAACTCCATCTGGAGTGACCTTAGTCATAACCCGGTCTTACACCGCTAGCTCCAGTAGATCCCATCATTCATCATGACGCATCCTTTAAATTGGCCTTCTGACAATGACTTCCACATCACAAATTAGTCGCCCAACGGCTACATACATAAGGAAATAAACAAATAGCTGTAATTATCCGCAGGCAGGGCGGCACTATTAATCACAATAATGGGTCGAGCCAAGGTGGCGGAACCGTTAAAGGAAGCGTCCCGTTATCTGGAGGTTTGGGACGCGGTGTCAGCCCACATGTTTAGTCACACTCTGTCAAATGAACTCAGACCACCAACAACAGAAAAGAAGAGTCTAAAATCAAAGTTGTAAGAATTTTAATTAATATGAATTACAACATTATTTTTGGATTTGTAAGTCCAAGAATGCAGCACTTCTTCATCATCGTTTAGATTAGACTCGCTGACCAATAAGGTGTATCATTTATCATTTATCATTTATTTTGATAAATAATAAATGATTTGTCTGTGTTACAATAAATTCCAATTTATTATGTTTTCCAAAACCGGCAATATTGTTCAATCAAAAAGTTTAATTGTATAGCACATTTCAGCAACAAGTGCTTTATGTCATAAAAATATAAAGATACAAAGACACCACATTGTCAACAATTGAGAAAACCAATAAATATTACATTTTCCAAGATGATTTGATTTTTCCACAACAGTATTTGTGTTTGTTTGGCTAATATTGCTGTGCCATGCATTAAACCTGACAAACTGTAGCAAACATTTTCAAAGCAGGAGTGAAGCCTGTTTGTTAAGAAGAGATGTTAAGAAAACTCTGGTTTTAGCAGTTTATCCAGTTATTATATTGGATTCCACAACAGAATGACAATAAAAGTACCAGTAATATATATACAGTAATATGAATATATATTTACATAATTTTACACCAACGTCTACATCTTTTACACATTCAATAACTTTCACACTTGATGTTTTTTCATTTAGTGTATAATGTGTAGTGGAGGCTTTAAAGCTATTTGCTTCCTATTCCTGACAGGAGGAGTAATTACACACCAGCTACTTGTTTGTGAATAATCTTACTGGCTCTTTAGCTTCTCTTATCAAACTGGAAACTGTTTTTAATTACTGGAGATCTTATCAGGCACGCTGATAACACACTGCTGCATCAAGGCTATGGATTTTTTTAAAACCATGACTGAGTGTTTGGATGTGAGAGTCAAAGATCTGGGATAAATCTTGACCAGCTAGGTTTGTGCACTCCTGGTTTCTTTTTCAGCTGGAATTGAAACTACAGAATCATAAGTTTCCACTGGTGCTGAAAGGTTATTGAAATACTTGTCAAATAATTCAGTTAACTGGCTTATACAGACTCAAAAAGCCAATTGCTTAAAGAATAACATAAAATATGGAGACAAAATATATATACATTTAGAATTTAATAAAAAACATTTATAAAAATATTGTGCCCAGAACTCAAGTAACAGTTTTTTTTAAAAATTATACAAAAAACAAAATATCATATTTAGCAATTTCTGCTATCCAAATATTAATGCTAAAAATAACCAATAAATGAATGTTACTGAATTTTAAACAATAAAATGTTTAATGTCTTAATTCAAAATGTTTTTTTTGCATCTTTTAGTGTGCTTAAAATGTTGTATAAAAAAGGCTCAAGGTTTCCCCCAGAAAACTTGCCAAGCCTTGTGGTTGGGTATCGTTCATCCAGTGGTTTCTTGTGTTTTTGAGTTAAAAAATGTTTAAAGTTGACAGGAAATATCACTTGTTAATCATGTTTTATTGAATGTTTGGAAGATTAACACCTGAACACCAACTATAAAGTCTTAAAAAATGCAAACATTTAAGAAAAATAAGCAATGATACGTCTGGTGGGGGCACAAGTAAAGCCTGGTGGCCTGCCAGGCTTATGAAACACTGCGGGAAAACCCTAAGGAATAAAAATGAGTAGAATAATATAATATTTTTTTATCAAACTAAACATCTGAATAATTAGTAAAATAATTATGTTAGTTAGTTGGTAACTAAGTGTTGTATTTAGGACTAAAAATGAATGTACATATCTGAGATGATTTGATAAATCTCAACCTAAATATGAGTAAAAACTTTTAAACAGAAGAATATATTTAACTGTAATTTATCTGAGGCAAAAAAAAAATCTGATGTGCACATTATTCTGCCCATAACTGTCTTTTAAAATATGCAGCACTATTATCACAATGTTCTGGCCGATCTCCGGCTCGACTGGATCCTAATTTCCCTCAATGCAAGCCGAACATGTCCTTTCTTTGTGACCCTTCCTGTCTAATAGATGCCCGTTATTGTCAGACGTAATATCCAGAGAAAAGCTCATGCTGAATTGGAGAGGGCGTTACAAAGCTAAATGTGGTGCAGAGGCGCTCCTCGCACTTTCTAAACTGATGATGTGTGAAAGTGCCTCTTAAATTGAACTTTCTGTTCGTGAACAACTCTTTTCAATGTCATCTTTTCAACCTTTTCTGTTTTAATATTTTCTCAGTATTTTCAAATACCAACCAAGGCTCCGTCTCCTCCGCTGACCTAATATCGCACACTCCTGTGAATTGTGCTGCACCTAATGACTCAAAGGATATAATGATGGCTCATTTCAAACAGTTCAGCTGCAGGAAGGACGGTTTTCACATCTGTTGAACATGCATTAAATACTCAACAGAAAATAAGCCCTTAATGTCAGATTGTTGTTGGAGCTTCATTTGATTAGAGTTCTTTACATATTTAAGTAGTGTTACTGCTTTTAATTTTGCCACATTATGCTTAATATGAAGCCACCTCTATATATACTTTAATGCAAAATTATAAAATGACTTCAGTATCATTATCAGTCATCTTTTACAAGTGACAGAAAGTATTTCTGTGTCTTTTTAACCTTATTTCTTTCATGAACGAAGCTTTTGCATTAACTATTTGTACTCAAAGTTTCCAGTAGAAATTCTTCTAAGCTCCATTTATCACACACAGACCTGTCACAATAATTAATAAATCAATTTAATTTGAAACAAACTCAATAATTTCCATTTGTTTTTCTCTTTCTACCAAAAAGTGTGGCGCTTTTGTCTCAACTCGCTCTTGTTTTAGGGTAATTTTCTTTAGAGACTTTGTAATTAATTTTATTGTTTTTTTTGTTGTTTTACTTATTTATCTTGTGCATTTAAAATGTCTTCCTCTTCCAGTGTTTTAATTTGAAGCTTATTTATTTTTGAGGATGTGTTCCTGCATTATTATGCGTCAAAGAAAACACAAAATTGATCAATAAAAACTTAACAAAAAACAACCTAAAATCAGCTACCAAATGAAAATAAAAATACTTAAATACACAAATTAACAAAATGTTTTGGTTAGTCAGAACATTAGTTTTACAAAATGTATCACAATAAAATTTACTTTCCTGAGTAAGATTGTTTTACCGACATTATTGTGAATGATATGATATTATCGTTTATCGCTTTAACTACTGGGACAATTTATTGTCCAGCAAAATTTGTTGTTGAGAGACATAATTATAAAATCGTACCAAATAAATCCAGATGTCTTGGTATGCTTGAAATAAGACAAAACCAACTTAGGATACAAGTAACCTTTCAGCAGGATGTTGTTGCTTATTTAGAGTCAATTATTCCTTAACATTGATAAAAAGTATTGGTTCATCTTGCAGCTTATTTCACTCATAAGACATTTTTCACATGTTTTACGTAAATATGTGAATATTGCGCATTTACTTTTCCACATGCTCTCCAATGCATCTGTTGACTTTTTAGCTCAACTGTAGCTCTTAGTTTTAGCTGCTAAAACATGAGCACAAACATCCTCCTGTTTGTTTCTGGCATCCAAACATCCACAGGTCCAGTTTGAAAGGATTTCATTTTATCGTCCACTTGGAGTTGAAGTATAGGTTCAAATTTTCATCGCCATCGACGCTTTATGTGTCCAACAAAGGGCGCGGCGCCAGCTGAAAGTGAGGCGCCGCGTTTGTCCAACGATGAGTTGAGAGGCAAGCATGACACTCTGGTTTAATTAAACGTGAGAGAGTGACAACACATTCAGAGGTGGTCATTTTGAAAACGATCACTGTAATCACACACTTGCTGTAATTGGCAATCCGATGCAACGGCAATTTCAATCAAAGCAGAGGGCTGGAGCTCTGGCTATTTGTTTATCAGACGTGTGAAGAGAGAGTTGTGTGTGGTTATTTTCTAAAGGACAGAGCTGCCTGTAAGTGGTGTTTAAAACCAATTTTAGCTGCATTTTCCCCGCCTCATACTTGTAATTTTGAAATTAACCATAGCCTGGGATATATGTTTGCTTCTTCTTCTTTTTACAAGCATGGATCCGTTGGCTTGAAAGATGGCAGCCTTTTGTTCGCTGATGTTTGTTATAATTATTGGCGAGCGATTCTGAATAAAAATCAAAGTTGTTTCCTGAAAGCTGGAGAGAAGGAAATAAAAGGACAGCATGGAAAAGCTGCCTTGAAACTTAGAAAGGACAAAAAGTCCAAAATTATGGTTGAAAGTTTGAATCAACTCTTCATAGGCTTTGATCTCTGATTTTCTGTAATGCAGAAGCTCAGTATTAGCAGTTTTAACCATTTTGAAACCAGTTTTAATCAAAGTTTAGGGTCATTTTCCTGTAGGAACACAACATGCGATGTGGACAATACAAAACAAGACCAAAACAAACATGGCCTGCAACACCAAAACTCAATAAAAGTTAGATATCTGTCACTGCAAGTAAATGAAGGATCTGGTGGTGTTGCTGTATTCATTGCTTGTTTAATCCATGTGGTAAAGAGAGCAATGAATCTTGTGAATAGTTGATATTAAAGAGAAGTTTGTTTCTATCCAGGGAGTTGGAGAAGGCAATGATACTTGAGAAGGAAGGGATTCCACAATGACAGATCCACCACTTAAAAACCAGGAAGTGGACTACAGCTCCGGGCATTCTGGGTAAATACAACCAAAACAAACGCATGAGGCTGGCACTAGAGGGAGAAATGACAGCCGCAGTGTTAGAGATCTCACTCCATTTTTGTTTCCATTTCGTGAAGAAAATTGCATTCAGCGTCTTCTTCAGAGGTTTTTTATGTCGTTTTGTTCAATGTTTCTTGGTTTAGCGCCCCCACAGGTGAGGAGGAAAACAGATTTTTCAAAAGGTTTGGTTGACTTGGCACAATGTAGTGTAGAAGCAAACCATATCAACAGAAAATGTATCAGATGTTACATCTTTGGTCTCAAATCGAACCAAGTCTGTCGATGGACCTAAATTATTGACTGGATGTGAAATCCTGGCAGTAACTGCTGCAGCTGCCACATCTGAGCTCCATTCTGCCTCTTCCAGACATCAGAGTAACATTACTTTGCAAACCTAACCCACCCACCGAGTGGCAGCTCTTTGCTGCGTCACTAATCGCTCCAGGCACCAGTATTCTCCTCAACGCCAAAATAACAAAACCCGATTTCTAAGTGATGCTTCTCTCAAAGGACTTGCGCTCGACTTTAACAAGAGTGCAACATGGCTTTAGAAACAAAAAGTAATTTCTCAGCCGTTCAGCAGGCCTAATTTGTAAGCAGAGCTGAGGGAAATCTGCATGTTAGCGCTCAGGCAGGAGCTGCTTCATTGCTCATTCTGCGTCTGCAAGGGATACATCCAGGCAAAGCACTTGATGTAATCTTGATGAGGCAACTGCATAAAATATTTGTAAAACACAGAATATGCAGACAAGACTACGGTGTACTGCATCTGTTCTGCTACTTACGCATCACATGGTAAAAACGGAGACAGCAGAGACATTTTCTCTGGAAAAAAAATGTTCTTAAGCCTTTTTCAGCTTTTGAATAGCCAAGATATTTGAGTTACTTTTATGTTTAAACAATCCTTATTGGTAGATCAAGCCAGCACAAACACTTACATGTTACAGATAATTATAAGGTTAATACAGATATTTAGATTCATTGTGCAGTTCTGACATGATGAGTTTAATGGTTAAGGTGATGATGAAACCAAAATAAAACAAAAACAATTTTGCTGCCAGAACATTTTCAGTGTGAAATTCTAATTTTTCTTTCAAATTAGAGACTTACAGAGTCAACAAAATGTAATTACTCTTTTAATTTCTTCTACAAATCAATCATGTTTAAAAATATTTTTATTTTTGTGGGGACAAACAAAAACAAAAACCCTTAGCCACTAGTTGCAGAAGAGACCAGATTAAAATTTCATTATGTAAGAAAGATTATGTGCAAAAAGTGTAATTTTTAATCATCAGAATAATTTATATTAAAATAACCACCAACATATTTTGTTTGACCTTTCTTACATAATTAATGCAGTTCTTCATAAACATCAAATTAACTGTCCTTTTCTGAAGGAATCATTTAAAATCCTCTTTTCCTGTTATGAAAATCAGTTTGTAATCATTTTATTTTATGGTTTTATTTACAAATATTTGATCATTAATGAGTGAGTACATAAAATATTTCATTAAATTGGGGATTAAATAAATGCTCACTTCTTCCTGCTCCTTTTCAAACAGAAAAATAAGCTAATTATCTTGATTTTTGCATGTTTTGCACAATGTTTGATATAAATAAACCAAAACATTTACAGTTATATATCTCGGTGAGATTAAATTTAGATGTTTTTTCTCATCCAACATAAAATTACATAGAGAGTTTCCAGTGCAGCGAATATAGAATAATAAAGTCGGCTCCAACTCCCAGGATCCCGGTTTTTGCGGCGGAACAAGCTGCACTTTTGTTCCTGCGTCCACGGCTGAGCGGGTCAGAACCGCTGTTCCTGCAAACACAACACCAGGTAGGTGGGCTTAATGTTTTAGCTGATTGGCATTTTACAACAGGCGACACAATTTCACATGTCTCCATCAGGGCTGTGTGTGTTCCTATAAGTGAGAACATTGCTATCGATTCGTCATTTTCACCTCGGCTGAATAAAACGGAACCTCTTAAGGGACTGAGGTTCGGTTTGACAGAGAATAAAGGAGCAAAGTTCTGCTCATATTCGACTCTCTTGGTGAGAAAACCCTCCATTTCCCTGCGATCCGGGTCCTTCTACCTTCTGATCCATCAATCATAATTTAATCACCAAGGTTTCAGTAGATTTTCTCCATCCTGGAGAACCTGGGAGAAATGTTGAAGCCTGTGTTTGGTGCAGAGAAACGCAGCAAACTGTGAGGTGGATGTATATTTATAAGGTCCAGGTTCTACAGACTGTGACTGAGAGAAGGAGGAGAATAAAGCTGAACAAGCAGCTACACTGTATTAATAAATTAGATTACAAGACACATCGACTGAACTCGCTTTCAATAAATGTTCTCTGCTTTTTCTATAGCGGATGGAAACTGTTAAATTACAGCATAATAAATTAGTAAAAAACTTTTTCCACTTGATAATTGCACTTTTGCTTTTGAAGATTACATTTTTTAAAAATGTAAACTTTTAATTTTTTTCACCTGCCAACTTTTGATTTCCAAAATTCAGGGAAAAATTTATTTTGTTTGACAAGTTTTTACAGTTTCTATTTATTTTGACTTTGATTTTAGGTCAACTATTAGGGCAAGGCTACTGTTTCTTTTCTTTTCTTTAACCATAGGAATAAATTCATAATATTCCAAGAATACAATTTTGATGTCAGCAGAATGAAGTAACTCAAAAAATAACCAACAATAATAAAAAAAAATATATAGAAATTTGTCCTCATTAAAATGACTTTTCTCTTAATTTTCTTTTGGTAAAATATTCTGTTAATATGGAAATTCTCGTAGCCTGCCTTTACTAAACTGAACATTTCCATCTTGGAATTGTTTTTCAGTTTTGACATGAAAATAAATCGGCGATTTGCAGAGGTTTTCCCACCTCTGGAACGTTTTTCTGTATCTTTCTATTCCCAGATTATCCTACATCCGTGTTTTTTATTGCTAATTCTCCTGATCTTTGTCTGAATTTAATTTAAAAAAGCAATAAAAACACTCCTACTAAATCACCTGAGCAGAAATTAATGGTGTGGTTTTACAGTTTCGATGTTTCCGTACTAATGAGCAGAAACTAATGATCCCATAAAACAAGTTTTATTGGTATTTTATGGACGTACCTGATTCTCCCTCTTTGATTCCCAACTGATTTTACAAACATATCTGCATTTTTTCTTTGAAATTTTTTAACTAAATTGAGATTTTTACATATGATTTAAGCGGATTTTTAAATATTCTCCACTCTTTTTTGTTTTAATCATTGTTTTTCAAGTGTTTGGATATTCTGCTGCTGTAACTGAGGATTTCTGATTCATGCAACAACTATCAGCTAAGTAATTAAGATAATAATTACTTCTCTTTCCACTTTTTTCTCCACTTCAAGCTGTTTTCTTTAGAAATGTTTAAACATTTATATTTCTGATTAGAAAACAGTGTAAACATTTCTAAAAATACAAAAAAAACCTCACCTATTCATGCAAATACTTCTATAAATCATATTTGTGGAAAATTCACTTATTTGAGAATCTTTGTAGAAAATTTGAAGTATTTTTATTTTATTCAATGTGTCCTGATTTGATTTAAAGAAGCTGTTTGGTTTTTGAAATATTTTATTTATTTTCCACCTCTGCAGTGTAAACCGGTCTCATTTTCTCTGCAGGATCTTTCCACGGTTGTTTTCATTCATTTTTGTATTTTAATCCTTGATATTGTAGAAAATTGCAGCGAGTTGTTAACACCTGAGAGGAGGAAATAAAGAAACCTGTTGCGAGTCGCTGCAGAAAAGTGAAGCAAAGGGAGAAGCGGGAGGCGTTTAGAAGGAAAACAGTTCAGATGGGATGAAGCAGATGAGCAGGCGATGTGGAGGACCCACAAGCTTCCTATGAGTCTTCAAAGTCTGCAGCTTGATTTCATCGTTGTCTTTGTTCTCTCTCCAGTTTCTAAAAGTGTCGTTCCTTCAACCCTCCGTCTATCTATCCTGCATTCCTTCCTTTCCTTGTGTCCTTTCTTTCTTATATGTATATTAATTCTTTCCTGATTGATTTAGCTTTGTCCTTCTTGTCATTTATTTTCTGTTCTGTCTCCCTGCCTCCTTTTTCATTTTCTATGCTAATCCTTTATTTGTGTCCTAACTACTTCCTTCTCTATGTCCTCCCTTCCTTTCCTTGTGTCCTTTCTATCTTCACTTTATTTCCTTCATCCTTCCTTGTTTGCTTTTCCCCTTCCTTTTTTGTAATTTATCCATCCTTCCTTGTGTCCTATCTTCCTGCCTCACCTCCTTTCTGTTTTTTTTTCTGTTCCCATCCTTCTTCCCTGCACCGCTTCCTTCCTTCTTTCCTTCCTGCCTTCTTTCCTTCCTTCCTTCCTGCACTCCTTCCTTCCACCCTCACTCCCTCCACCCTTTCTTCCTTCCATACTTTTTTTCCTTTGTGTCCTAACTTCTTTGTGTCTTTTCTTCATCTTTATTTCATTATTTTTACTGTAACCTTCCTTCCTTATTCACTTCATTTTGTCATCCTTCCTTGTGTCCTAGCTCCTTCCCTACCTTCTGTTCTGTCATTTCTTTTTTTAATTTCCCTTTCCCTTCCTTCCTTCTATATGTCCTCACTCCTTTCTTTTCTGCACCTCCTTTATTTTTTTAATCAAAAATCCTACTTAATTACATGCTTCAAATCTTAAATGTCTCTCATCACTTTAATGTTCATATTTATCCAGTTGTTAGTGGAGCTGCACAATTTGCTATAGTTTGGGTTTAATCAATGAAGTTGATACCAGTGAATATCAGACTCTGTGACCAGAGAAGCGTCATTTCTAGTTAATGTGCCAGAGTCTTGCATTCAGCCAGCTGGTGCTCCAAAGTTCTCCAAAACTTCCCGGGCCAACTGGACTTTGTTGCCATTGCGACACAAAGGAGCCAAAACATCCTGGAGCCAACAGAACATGAGTAAAATATGAACCGACAATTATCCCGGAGTACAATCTGCTGGAGGGAGACGACTGTGTGAGCGTGAGCTTGCAAGGTCCAGATGTTGTTTTGGATTGTTGTTCTGTTTCTGTCTGAGCTGAAGACGCCTTTTGGTGACTGTAAGAATAATCTCAGCAGCCTCACCGGGACGCAGGCGATCCAAATCGTACGCGACCAAAGCCTCGTTTGGCTTGGGAGCGAGAGCGCAGCACCCCCAGGAAGTGTGAAGTATTAGCAGGGAGCTGCAGGGCATGCTGGGACATTTCCAGCACTGTGGATGAGGCATGGATGTGTTTCACAACAAGAGTGTGTAATCGCTCGGGATGCGTGTCCATCCGAGGCTAACAGGTAGCCTGGCGCCCAATTAACTCTGGATGTAAAGTCCATTTTTCCCTCTTTTGTGTCCCTGAGGACGTTGGCTTTAAATCACTCTGAACATGGATGGAATGGAAAACATGGAGAAACTGTTGTTTTTGCAATAATATATATGTTTGGTCATTTTTATATGTTATGTTATTTTCTATCTATATTTTTACAATATTTGATTAACAAGGTAAACATTTATTTAAGCTTCTAACCTCAAATTAAAACTGCAGTTCCTAACTTTTGCAGAAAAAATAGCTCTTCTGTGCTTTCAATGCTAACTGCAGAAATTCACCACTCAGTCAGAAACAGCCAATCAGAACCAGGAGGAGTGTCTTAGCGCTGTCAATCACTCTCCTGCCCTTGCTGTCTGCTGTTGCACCTGGTTTCCCACAACATGGCCTTCCACAAATGCTAACAACAGATAATCGCTTGGGCAAATAAATGCTCATCCTATGACAATAAGTTGTTTCTCTGCCATTAGTACATTTAGGAATAATTTACACCGGTAAATTGTGGGTTTCTCATGTAATTAAACTTAGTTATTTTATCAAGTTGAAACTTAAGGACATTGTTGAATGTTTATATTTCAAAACAAAACCACATTAAATGCATTTTGCATCCCAAACGTACGTATACGTTTTTTAAAATTTTCTATATAGTTGTAGATTTTCACAGTAAAAAAATTAAATATTGCATTGAATTTTTAACCATAAATGCATTTAAAGGAAATTAAAACCAACTACATCTCATTATAAACATATCTTGTATTATGAATGAAAATAAAATGAGAAATCAGAAAATGTCTTTTAGTAAAAGATCTGTATAAATCTTTAATAAAGCAAAGATAACAATGTTTTTGTTATATTAGCTTCGTTTTCTTGATGTTCTCAAGCATTTCTGCACGTTTGTCCCTTGCTTTTAACCTTTACCTGTTCTGAATACCGGGTTTCTAGGTCCTGTTACCATGTTTTTCCTCTCCTTTCAGGTTTCCTCTCTGAATGCTTTCAGGCTGTTGCCTGTAATTAACCTCTGGATTTTTGGACTGTTTTCTTCTGATCTCTTGCATTCAAACTCCTCTGTATTCTCCATTTTTTTCCCCTGCTGCTGATCTTGCGTGTGATAGGCCGATATTTTCTCGTAGTAGCAGAGGCAAAGAGGTAAAAAGCCCTGAAAGAGGTCCTCCAGGGCCACTTCCGACTGTCACAGCACACACAACAAAGCAAGCTGCCCTGAAATGACCTGCCATTTCCTGCAGAGGAAAACAGCCTAATGGTCGTCTCTTTCACTTTTATGCCACCATTAGATTGACAACATGCTGCTGCCATTTAATTTTGTGAAGACATTCACATTCTCCTCTTGGGCTGTGAGATTTTAGTCACGCACAAGCTTTACACAATCCAGATAATTGTTAAAAGTGATGCTGAAACACGTGAAAAGGACTGTTATTCTTAATAATTTATTGATTTTCTTTCCTTTCCCCCTATTATTCATGACCTGTTTTAACTTCTCAGTGCACTATATAGAATAAAGAAAGGAAAAAACATCCTATTCTTTCCTGGCCAACTTCAACCTCTTTCATATTTCACTGAAATATCTAAAGTTTTCATGATCACAGCCTTATTTTTTGCTCATCGGGTCCATTTTTCTTCCCCTGCTGGGATTCAGTATTATTCAGACTCTTCTCATTTCCTTTCAACTTTACCACCTTTTACCTGACAAAAGCCAAATACTTGACTGACGGACTAAAATCAGCTTTGAAGAGAAAGAATTACAAAGGATAAGAAATAAATGAGTTATGGGATTTTTTTTCTCGCAATAATACAGTGAAACTACCCTTTTCAAATTAAGTTATCAAAGAAACATAATTTCTTTCATAACCCAGTTTTGTTTTAATGAAACAAAATGTCATTTTTTTGTCTTAATAAAAGGCAAGCAGTTTTCTGACTTTATGGATCATTGTTTTTTCCAATTTATTTGGTCTAGAAAATCTTTTAGTCTTTTTCCAGTAATGAAAATGAAAACTTTATTCGAGAAAATCTTTTTTTAGTAAAAGTTTAAAGGCAACACATTAAGCAAAAGTCAAAGTTTGCACTTTTTTGGTACTTTTATATTGGTTTCTACTGCTATTAGAACAGCCCAAGCGCTTAAAAAACAAAAACGATTAGTTAATCTTTTTGTGTAGAGAATGAGGCGTTTCAAAAACATTTTAAATAAATCAGCAGACCCTGCTTGTTATCTAGCAACCCAAGCAGAATTCCGTCCGTTACCTAGCAACCCAAGCAGAATTCCACTCGTTACCTAGCAACCCAAGCAGAATTTCACTCGTTACCTAGCAACCCAAGCAGAATTCCGTCCGTTACCTAGCAACCCAAGCATAATTCTGCCGTTACCTACCCAAGCAGATTTCCGCCCATTACCTAGGGAACCTAAGCAGATTTCCAGCACGTTTGGTCAGCCGGTTTTACATAGTAAGTTGCTGGATGTTTATTTTTTAGTCTACGTAGTATGAAATTATAATTAAAAGAAAAATACCTAAAATTTCCATTAAAGAATTTAATTTGTCATTGAAATTCTTATGCTAAAAAATGACATAAAGAACCGACTAGAGGGCCAAATCTGTGGCATTCCTGAACTGCAATTTTTTCAGTAGGATTTTAGTTGGCAGTCTTTGTAAATAATTTTTAATTTTTTATATATTTTTTACATCATGTCATTCACTTGAGTGTTTCTTAATGATCATAGTCCTCCACGGTAACATCACACACTCGATACCCGTCTCCACTCAACCGAACATCCTGCTGCAAGAATCCAACGCAGAGCTGTTCTTCCAGGCCTTAATGTCCCCAGATACCGCTCACATGGAGTCTAATTGCATCTGTGGAAAGCCTCGCCTCACCTCACAACCCACAGGAAACACAGTCAAACTGCAGCAGAAGCTCCATGACACCCCAGATGTTCTGTTGAAATCCTGTAAGCAGAAAAATCACCGACTAGATACTTGGTTGGTGGTCATAATGTTATGGCTGATCCTCTCTTAGTGTATTTAACAAGCCGTTTCCTGAAGCTCATTCTGGATTGTGATCTGTATGACATGCAAACAATTTTCCCCTTCCAGTGTAATCAGGTTGATGTAATTAATTTTCCGTCTTGTGCTAACGTACGCAGCAGGCTGCAGCTGCGAAGCTACAAAGGTATAATTTCACTCATCAGCCAAATTGGCCAACAGAATCATGCTGTCACATCTAATCGACAACAAAAGCTGCTTTTAAATGAAAGAGAGACGCCGTTAAACATCGACAAAGCAAAGCAAAAGGGGCCAACGCCAGATCGGTGCTGCCAGATTCTGACCGATCTCCTGTGGTCTCTAAAAAGAGTTTGATGTTAAATGATTGGTTGTTTTCTGTTGCACAGGGATGAGAAAACCTACTGTGTGACCGCCAGCGATGCTGGACAGCATGTAAAGCATGTGAAGTTAGGAAACATGCAATAAAACCACAAGAAGACAACGTCCATCCAACCCAAACAGCAAAAACAAACACAGTGAGAGCAGAACAAGGGCAGAACAAGCATGAAAAAATAACACCCACAAAACATTAAATCAGAGGAGAGACCAAGTGCAAAAAGATAGAAAAAAAAGAAGATAAAAACACAAAACGAGTAAAATCCAGCTATGAAAATGCAAAAAATAATCCACATATCAGACAAAAGAAGGCATTAAGAAAATAAAAATAATTCAACACAGAGACGCGTCAACAAAAGTGAGTCAATAAAACAACATAAAAGTCAATTAAAGCACATTAAATAGAAACACATCACTATCTTCATGTCAGCATCACTTTTTTTTCTCTTCTGCCTCAATGACCGCTTGATATGACTTTATTTAAAAAATTAATGTGTGTAATTAGCTGTCACATATAATATGCATCTGTTTATAATATTTAAATGAACCAACAACAATGACGGACATATATTTAGTTTGCAATAACTAGTTCATTTTCAGTAAGTGAAATTAAATATTTGATGCATTTAAACCTACTAGAATAATTAGTTGCATAAAAAACTCAGAGATAGTTAAAATAACAATTAAGCTTTTTGTTACTACATTTTTCCTTAATATTTAATAAATTTTTACTATACAGGATTTACAATATAACACCAGTAAAAAATATTTTTGACAAAAGTTTTACAAATCTGAATTTGCTTATTTTTGTAAAAAATTCTTAATCGCCTGGAGGATTTAAACCTCAATATTGTAATTTTTTTAGTCGTTTTAGTCAATTTTGCGATTGTTTTATTTTTTTTGCAAAAAATTACAAAAATGTTGTAATAAATTACAATAATTTATGATTTAAACTGTTAAATATTGTTATAGTTTTAACAATAACCTTATTAAAACTAAGACTTGACTTAATATTATTTTTAGAACCTAAAAAACATGTACTTCCTTTTTAAAAGTCTTTGCAAGTTTTGTTTAGAACACCTTAGTACTCTTCAATGACGCTCATTCATTCTTTGAACTTTGACCTTGAAATTACGCTCAACCTTTCCTACCCTGAAAACCATAAATCACAAATCAGCCCAAAACGTCCTGGAGGACAAAACGCGAGTGACTTCTGCTTCCTCATTTTAGTGCCTAAATTCATAACTGTCAAAGGAAATCGGCACAAACTGCAAACCCAAATCACACAAGGTAAAATTTTGGGTTGTGTTGGAGATATTTCATGATTATTAGTTTTACCACCTGGTGCGTGTCAGAAATGGAAACATAACCTCACAAGAGAGCAATAACAGGAGTCGCCTCCTATTATTGCTCCGCTGGCTCTCTGCTCTCGCTCTAAAGCAATGATCCATCACAGCGATGATTCATGAGCGCGTGACATGTAATGTTTTATATCGCTGCAATCAAACTTTTATAAATGTCTCCCAAAACAAGGAGAGCAGGACCAGCAGGCGGGGCGCAGCTATAAATAGATGTCGAGCTCCGTTTGGGTGCATCCATGCAGATTATTAATCAGCTGCTCCAGGTGGAGCTGGGAGTAAAATGAAATGTCACTCGATCATGTTAAACGCTGTAATGAAGAGGTCAGTAGCTCTGCTTTTACTGTAATGTGACGACAAAATGAAGAGAGCAGTTCCCACGTAGCGGCTGTGAAAAGGAGAGAAGGCGTCAGGCGGGAGAAGATGTTTGTATGACCGAGTGCCAAGGTAAAAAAAAAACATAACAGCCAGGAGGACATGTAATTATCCACCAAACAAAGCAGAGATTTACAGATTAACTTATGTTGTTTACGTATTCCTCAATGTCAGAAGTCATAAATTTAAGAGAAGAAATGGAAAAACTTTATTTGAAGGGATGTGCTGACATTAAACATGACATAATCATGATTTTCTTAAAATATGTTCTTAATATATTTATTGAGATTTTAGAAAATGTACTCGCAACACTTACTGTATAAAATAAAATTCAGCTGAAAAAACAGAAATAATGGGAAAAAGTATAAAAGCCTAAGGGAAAAATAAAGTTTGAATAATTCAACTCTAATACCCAGATAAAGTATCACCGTCTTATTACTATATATTACTAGGTGCTATTCTTTTCTTTTCCAAAAATTGCACAAACTTGTCTTGTCCTAAATTTTCTGATCTTTCCTCCAAAGCCAGACAGGAAACTGTTTGTTGGTCTGTCAAACAACAAACCAACAAGAGTTATTTAGTAGAATTTAGTTATTTAGTAAATAACTCCTATTATTTAGTAAACAATGACACTTTCAATGCATTTTTTTGCTTTAAATGTGTCAACTTTGCATCAAAAGTGTCATTATTTACCATATTAACTTAATGGCAACAAATAATGAGTTACTACCTTTACTTTGAAAAATAGAAAAACCCAACTTAGATTTTAAAGCAAGTTTGTTTTATTAATCAACCAAATCCAAGGTAATGAGTCACATGATGAAGGTTTTTCTCAGTTTTTTGCTAATTTAAAGTAGGAAAACCATTTTATTGAGCAGTTATATTAAAAACATATTATTCAACATGTTTTGGTTCTCAATTTTAATAAGCATAATTTTTAGAGGTTTAGCTACGTATTTCCCACTTTTTGTCTGAACTCAAGATCTAGCTGTAATCTCCATAACCTTTCATCTATTAGCTTGCAGGCAGACCTAATTAAGCAATAATTTTATCCTTTTTCACAATTTTTCTTTGCAAGAGAGACAATTTCAGTTCATCCCATTTCTAAACCTCTGCGCCTGCCTTCCTTTAAACAGATTTGTGTGAATACAAATTCAACAAATTCGGTAGGTATTACGACCATTTTAAGTAGGCATAATAATGCAAGAACACATTTTTAAACTTTAAATTGATAAACATCCAAAACCGGAACCAAAGACAATTTAATTGACCAAATTAAATAAAACAACAAATCAAATCAATTAAAAGTCCAAAATTGTCCCTCATAAAAAGACCAAAGCACCAGACTGAAGTTTTTTGTCATCCACCTTTTGGTAGAAAGACAAAAGAGAAAATGATAAATCATGCAACTGAAAATTGTTTCAGTTTGACAGTAAATTGTTTCTCCAGGTCACTTGACTTTTTCTAATAGGTCAAATTTCAGCTAAATTTATGTGGATTTTGGAGAAAACTGGCTTGACAGTGGAATCAGTTTCTCCTTGATTTCTGGGTATTTCCTGTATATTTTAACCAATTTCCTTTTAGGCTGAAGGTTGAATTTGGGTCAGATTGCTAAAATTGGTTGTTGTTAATGGTTCCAACTTTGAGGACAGTCCCAAATGGATGAAAGTCATCCATTTCCCAAAACTCACAACTGGACTCCACTAAAACTTTGTGGAATATGTCTAAAAATGCATTTTGTTCCTTTAGACCACACACTTTAATCAAACAAGTATCCAGACAGAAGCTGTGAAATGTTGGCTGCATTTTCTCAGATGTCTGTACATGTTTGAACTTGAATCTCTATTTTTTTGACACTGAGTATTAAAGGAAATCCAGCATAAAATCAAACTTGAACAGCTAATTTTTACTCGTTGTATACGAGTGGAAAAAGATCAAATTTGATCTTGAAAAACCCAAACTGGGACATTCCTGCCCATAAAATATGGATGAAATCTTCTCCCCAAACCTGCATAGTTTCATTCATCGTCATCGTTTCTAAAATGCTTCCCTTAAATCACTGGATGTCATGAAGATGCTCTTGTGTTCTGGGAAACAACAACAGCAGAGTTTTACAATGCATGTTGCTGCAGTCATTTATAATTAGTGTGTCATCTGTTCCCTATTTGTGGTGAATATGGGAATTATAAATCTCATTTTACTAGAAGGTGTCTGCAGACTGAGAATGATAAAGCTTCCTAATAATGTTTGGTTTAGATCTCTCACTTCCAGATGCTTTGAGGCTATAAATAAACTGAAAAAGCTGTTTTATATGAACATATTTGTATTTCCAGCCCGCGTTTGAATGTTTTTTGCCAACATTATGTCACAGACAACTAAATGTAAGCCACCGTGTGCTTTTTAAAAGTTTACAACAAAGAACAGAGGTCTAGCAAAAGTAACTCCGCAGAATGGTGAAACTCTTACCTAATAGTTGCGCGAGATTAATAACAAGAGGATCAAAAGTCAGTTCGGACTGAAAGAAATGACAGAAAGGATGCTTCCTGTTTGATGTGGAGGGCCGGAGGGTGTCAGACAAAACAATGTTGCATTCGATTTCAAAAACAACAATAATAACCAAAAACATTCTGAAAAACATGAAAACAACAGAGATAAGCAGAGAAAAACTCAAAGCAGATCTGAACCGCACACAGCAGAGTGTCTATTGTCTGTGATAGTTTTTAAGCAATTGCCATCTACAGTGTTTGTCACAAAACCTTAACAAGAAGGAAGCAAAGAGAAAAGCTCAACAAATGGCACTGTTGATGCTAACCTCTGTAGAAAAGTCTGGATGTTGGAGCCAGGAGTGACGGAACACAACTGCTTTCATAATTACATCATCATCATCATTTTCAGCCATTGATTATGTCCACGTTTATCGTAACTTTCTTCTTCTGGTGAAGAATTATGACCCATGTCAGTAACTGGCGGAGTTCTGCTGGGGTTGCTAGATAACGGACGGAATTCTGCTTGGGTTCCTAGGTAACGTGCGGAATTCTTTTTGGGTTTGCTAGGTAACGGACGGAATTCTGCTTGGGTTGCTAGGTAACGGGCGGAATTCTTCTTGGGTTTGCTAGGTAACCGGCGGAATTCTTCTTGGGTTTGCTAGGTAACGGACGGAATTCTGCTTGGGTTTCTAGGTAACGGACGGAATTCTGCTTGGGTTGCTAGGTAATGGGCGGAATTCTTCTTGGGGTTGTCTGCAGACTCGGCAGATTCTGCAGATGTTTGTCGTTATATTAAAAAAGTCGGCTAAAACGACCGTTCAGAATACAGACACTTTCAAAACAATTGTTTGGTATCCAAATTAGTGCCCGTATGGAAGAGGCACTGCTCTGATTTTAGTTTGGGGTGGGAGGGTCAAAAGTTTGGGATTGAGTCGTTCAGACTGCTGTGAATAGGTAGGAAATGGGTTGCATATGGGCAAAAATGTTTTGATTTGGGTCACATTTGCCTTCTGTGTAAATGCAGCCTTTGTTTCATTCTCCTGGTGAGAGCTACAGAGGCGTTCATGAAGAAAATTGCATCAAATTATGAGTCTGTTAAGTACAACGCAGGCTAAGAAAAAAGTTATTCAATTATTAAAATAAAGTCATACGACAATAAGTTGAAATATGAGAAAAGTCATGACATGAGAATCAAACCATATTGTTACCAGAATAAAGTCGTAGAAATATGAGAAAAAAACAAAGTAAAAATAACAGGATAATAAACTCACCTCAAAAAAGTAGTCATAATATTTATAAAATGAAGTAGTAATTTTATGGTAACTCCTATTGATATGAGGAATGTTGAGCATCTTGTGAAGTTATACTTGTGAAGTATCAGTTTTACAAATAGTTTTTAAGTCTTTTAACTTGTTAGCATCAAAGTATTATCAGTAGCTACTGATACTATTTCAAAGAAAGAATCATGTATCTTGATAACTCCTAACACTTTGATTCATTAAAATAACTTTTGAATATTGTGTCTTTATTGTGAGATCATAATTTTAATGTTATACAATTTTACATTTATTCTCATAATTTAAAAGAAAATCTCAATTTTTTTACATTTATATTTCTACATGTGTGCAAGCTGTTACTCAGCAAAAATCTGAGTGACCCCTAAGTGAAGGCTGAGGAGCCTCCTTGATATAAACTAATTAATAAAGAAAATCAACCTTCTGCTGAGGAAGAACTTAACCCTCTTCTATGCTGTTAAAAACGCGAGGCCAAATGTTAATGTCTGAGTGTGAAAGCAGTATGTTGCTCGTGTTTCCTGCACCACAAATGAAACACTCGTCTCATTTTCCTAATGTGGAATCAGTGGGCAGAAGCCAAAGCCTGACTTCTTTTTTTTATTTCTAAATAAATTCTCGCCTCTGTGAGCAGTGTGGTCTCACCCACACTAACTAATATCTCTTTAATAATTCAGAGACTTGTGCCAGAGAAACCGGCTGAAAAATTAATGAAACAACACAAGTTTCTATATCCAAGTAATTAGCTTGAGTCCTATAAAGTCTCTGGGGTGGCTGACTGTGGAAACCTCTCCTAGGTGAGAAATTCAGGTTTAATTCGCTGAATGATTCGCGCTGAAAACATCATATCGTGTTTATCTGCTCTGCATATCTCTGGCTAAATATAAATAAGTTGTTTATCTCTGTGAAGCGGCCATCGTTTCAATTTGCTGCCTTCAGCCTGGGAATGTTTCATCTAATATCTGAGTTTATTTTGGGACTGTGCTGGTGAAGCTCATGAACAAGGTGGAGAATTTTAGGAGAATTAAATAGTTTGTTTTTCCAGAGGTATTTTCACGTCTCATAACCGAAAAGATGATGAATCGTTCCTTCATAACAGTTACATTTTAACGCATCATTTTCATCCATCAATCTTTATTTTTGTCCAACATCTATCATCCGTCGATCCATCCATCCATCCACAAATAATAAAGAAACTAACATTAAAACATGTGTAGGTTTCCCATTTTATCCCCAGACAGCTGTATATTTTTTCCACAGTGACAGTTTTTATTTATTTATTTTTTATTGTGGCCTTTTTCTGTGCGACCCAACCTGCCAGTCAAGCAGAGGTCACATTGAGATAGTTTCCTGACCAGGCCTGCGGACGCCCCGCTGGGCCGCACAGCTTCCAGCCAACCTTGAAACGGCTCCAAATGTCAGCCGGCAGAAAATACTGAAACTGGGGCTTTTACTGCTGCAGATGATTAAAAGTTACTCTGTAAATCCTCAGACCTATATGGAAGGATGATTAACTCTTTTGAACATCAGTTGTTTTTGATAAGCTGTCTTTTCGCTGAGTCGTTTAAGAAATAAAAAAGAAACTCTGTTGCTTCTGGGGAAAGTCAGTCATTGTACCAATACTGATCCTCCTCCTCCTCTTCCTCCTAAGCGGATCTGGGGATGTTTTGACGTTCTGCCAGCCTCGGTCAGCGATAAGCTTGACCCGGTCAATTCACAGCAAGATCCTTCACAACACTGACTTTTCTTTAGAGAATAAGACCACTCTCTGTCTTTAGTGGATATCGTCACACCAACACAGCTGAATAACACGTTTAGTTTTTTTTAAAGCAAATTCTTGAAGTAAAATATTTAAAAACTTGTTTATTTAATTTTTTAGGAGCAGAAATTAAACCTCAGAAAAAACATTTGACACTTGCGGCATAACGACTCCCGACTCCGACTTCTCCAATTTCTCCCCATTCAGTTCATATCAGCATTTATATTTTCCCACTTTGAAACATAAACATCCAAATGTGTCACAAATCGATAGCTTTCCTTCAGGACTTTGTATTTACCAGCTACAGATATAAAAAAAAGGACCTCAAATTGCTCCAGTTTTCTGTAATTTCTCCTGCTTTCAGCAATTATAGTTCATGTTCCTGCAGGCTTTTTCCAGTTTACTCAGTTCAAAGCGGAAAAACACAAAGGTTTTCTGCGCTCAGCAGCCAGTCGTCAAAGAAAGTGACACTAATAATGGACTTGTTCTGAGACGTCTGTCGATGCTGCACTCTGCTCAATGAAATAAGTTCTTTACGAGGAGAAATGTCGTCTTTAAATGCTGACAGGATTGTTAAATTACTGCAGTTTTCACCACTCTGCTCGTAGGACTCGAGGAGGGATGTTATGATGTTGCAGCAACGAGTGTTTGACAGAAGCAACATAAAATGCCATAATTTGAACAAGCATAACAAAGAGACAATATTTAGGAATAAAAATCCAATAAATCAAAATTTCTGAATGCTTTATACTCATTGAAATGTATAAATAACTAAAGTCAAACAACTTTTCTCAGATTACTCCGCAATGTTAATGCCACAGCTAAGAGTTTCCATTACAAATATGCGCAGAACTTTAATATTCTAATGTCGAAAAAATACAATTTTGCAACATTGGTGTTTCCATTAAGTGTGAAACTCAATTAAAATCACAAGTGAACAAGTTTTGTTCATTCTAAAAACATGCAGTGCCATCATCCTCCTACCACTTCCTGTCGTCTTCGTTGACGTTTTCACCAGTAGTAACATTCTGTTGTTAATCACAAGACCAAAAGTGTTTCCATTCCAGTTTTGCTAAATAAACCTCAACCATCTAGCATAAAACTTTATCAAAAATGTGTTGTTTCTTTTTAATTGTTGTTTCCATTAAGCAAATTTATTTTCGCAATTCCAATTTGCGCATCTATATGGTCAAATGAAATGCAAATATTTGTATTTTCCAGAAAGCCAAAACCGAGGGACAGTCCCAAAATATACATGTAAATGCTGATGGAAAGTTTTTTTAAAAGCTTTTCTAAAATTTAGACTTTGAATATAAACCAGATACACCTGATGCTCAAATCATGTTTCACATTGCACCTGAAATGTTCAATACAAATAAGTCTGACTTGACACCCAGAAGATCTGCTACAGCCAAAACATTTCTGCAAAAGAGGTTAAAATTCCTCAGTATTTGCTGGTTATTACAAATACTTGATGTCACTTGTTGCTGCAAACACTTTTTCTCTGCACTGTATCATATTTTGTGATGCTGAATGCAAACTATTCTGCCTCAGTCCCTTTCTTCAGTGATAAATGAATGTTTATGTCGTTGTTTGCCTTCTCTTAGACATGTTCATCTTCACATAGTAACAGCTGGGCTCACGTCTCTGCAGGTCTTTTCGTAACCATAGAAACAGTTTGTTCTTACTCTGACTCGTTTTGAGATGAAATAATTAGCGTTGTATGAGTAAAGGGTAATATAAAGATGTATTCGTAAGTGTCTGATGGTTTTCTCTTTGTCCGTTTCTGAGAGCACAGTATGTGGGAGTAGATTCAACATCCAGAATTTGTTTTGCATCTAGGAAGTAGATTTGAATAAGATGTTTTTCCTGAAATGTACGTCCCTGGGCAGATCGACCGGTGCCATTTAGTTCAATAAGCCGCCCTGTGGATGATGGCTTCTCTTTCCTGGACCTGTCGGTGGATGACTGCTTTAAAAGTGAAGACAAGCAGAGAGAAAAACGTTTTTTTAAATAATAATAAAAAAAGACGTTTGCTGGTGAGAGGACAGCCTGTCAGTGTGATGAAAGTTGGCGTTGGGTGTATTACTTTCTCTTCCTCATGATTTCCATCTGAAATGGTGCAAAAAGCTCAACCTTTTCCCGATATGACAGAGGTTCCTACATGTTTAACGAAACGAGTCCAGACTCAACCAGTACCAGGTCTTTTACCAGTAATTTTTGGAAATAGAATACATAATGTTCACTGCAAGTTCATCACAGATGAACTTATTCTTCCAGGATTTAAACACAATATCTGGAAGAAACTGGATGGCAGGAAGGACAACAACGAGACAAGGATGGAAAGACAAGGATGGAAAAAATACATAAAGGAACAATTGAGTCAAATTAAAGAAAGAAACTGGTGAGTTCCAGAAACATGGTTGATTAGTTTGGGGAAAATTTGGGTGGAGTTTTTTTTCCAGAGAAAGTTCTGGAAAGCACCGGGTCAGATTCATAAACATAGTTTTTAAGTCCTGAGAAAATCCAGAATCACTATATTTGCTTCCATCTCCAATAGCTGTGTCTTTTCTCAAAGCTGAATGTATTTTTCCTTTAAGCTAAATTAGTAAAACACATCTGGTTCATGCCAATTTTGACATAACTTGAAGAAAACCTCCAAACCTGGTTGTAAATTTGATGTTTTACTAGAGGATTTCAGTTCAACAACACGATAAACTTTATGGATGTGACAGTATACAACTAACTCACAGGGAGTTATGCAAAGGGCTCTTCCTGTACGGAGACGACCGTCAAAACGTCCGCAGAGAGACACCGAGACAGAGCATGACAAACAAGACTTGCAAGTAAGTCGGTGAGATTACACTGTTTGCTAAACTCTCCACGGGGAAAATGTTAAGCAGATCCAACGGATGAAGTAATTCAATTTGAGCCCCTGAATAATAGCATCATTTGCCAAGGAATTAGCGTCCGCCACTATCAATCAGCACGCTGAAAGCCTTAGACAAGCTGCGCCCACCAAGGACACGGGGCTTTCTGTGAAATTTAACTCATTTATCAGGTTGCTTCTCTGGAATCAAAGGAGAAAACTGCAAGTATTTATGTAGTTTCCTTTTAATGAATCTGTTCTGTAAGCAGCTTTATGGGTTTGGTGTTTGACAAAGTATTCAGCCTTGAGTCTCGGTTTGTGGAGATTCACAGTTAATCTGCCATGTGGTTTTTCAGACCGCACAAATTGTTAATATCTGAAAAAAAAAAAATCAGTGCCTTCGATTACAAATTCATACAATCAGTGATTTTCTTGTAAAGTGTTTGGTGTTCATTTCAACATAATGTTTCATAGATGGGAAAAATCAGATTATCTACCTTAACTTGGTTTTAAACTATTTCAACCTAAATATAACAACAAAACTCTTAAATCCCAACTGTTTAATTCAGAAATTAAACCAGTTTAATAACTTATTTCTGCTTCTTTGGATATATGGATGTCAAAAAAACTAATTACATATGAATTATTAGCATTTTTTTTATATTTTTGTAATTTTCTTGAGATGTATTACCAACCTTCAAACTAAGGCTGTTGTAAATCTAGTTTTCTATTGATTATTCTTATGATCAATAAAGTAATTGAATAAAACATTTGATAAAGTAAAATACCATAACAGCTGTATTAATAATGGATATCAACGTCGACCCAATTTTTCATATTTGTGTATCCCAACAATGATTTTTCTGTAGTTTAGAAAATTAACCTGTAACAATAATAGCTCAATTTTTAAATTAACCTGGGCAAAAATTATACAAAAATCTAATAAAGCAGCAGGTTCACAAAGACATTCATTTATACATTGAATTACAATTTAATCACTTTCATTATTAGGCATAAGTAAAGGATTATATGTAAATATCTGGGAGTTTCTTCAATAATTTCTAATGTATTTCTGCAGCCAGAATAGAAATAGTTTGTTTTTACCTCAGATTGTTCAGTTAAATGGTAGAAAAACATACCAAATATTCTTCTGAATGGTTTTTGTTAGCTACGAAACAGTTCTGCCTCTTTCATTCTACAAATATGTGCATCGGATATAAACGCAAATTATAGTAAAAATGTAATTTGGTGAGTGGAACTTTGTCGGTAGAAAAACAAATTGAGTGGAAGTGCAATAAAGTGCGGTCAAGTTGCTGCGTGGGAATGAATTTTAAGTTTTAATAAGCATAACTGGTGGAGCTGCTGAAGTACTGAAGGCGGTTCTGTTCGCTAACATCTTTTTTAAATTCAAAGCGACGTGAAAGCTGATTCCCTGCAGCTATAAAATAGTGTAAATATGCTGTGGAAAGAGTATAAGCAACTCTGTGGTAAATAATAGTAAACATATGATTGCTTTAATGTGAAAGCAGTCTGATCTCTAAAAAAAACAAAGTTGAAATGATTAAAATTTCCATTTGCATTTGAGGAGCAAATAAAACAAATCTTTCTCCAGTTAATGGATGCCTGAGTCTAAACAATAACAGCCCCGACTCAAACTAATGAACTGAGTGGATGTCAGGAGTCTCTGGCAGGGAGACGGAAAAGAAACGAGAGTCATTTAGTAAATGTGTTCGATGGGGAATAAGTGAAGCTACGTATGTGGATGAAAAGCTGAGCCCCACAGAGACGCTGCTGCATTCAGGAAACCGACTCTGCCTTCTCGCCGCAGTTAAGGCCTATTACTGAGTGAAGCCAATTTTCCACGAGAGCTTTGACATTGAGAACCCAGCGTGAACTCCGATACAATCCAGAGACCCAGAAGCGGAGAGATGCAACTTTAAACGCCACGGACGGCAAAGTGCCTGTGTGGCCCCTGGCAGCGACTTTGCTCCACGAAACGGCTCACTTTGCTTCACAAAGGGTTAAAACATACAAAGACATTGATCTCTAATAATCTGCACCTGTCAAGATTTGTACCAGAAGTTGTTGCGATAACCACATTGTTTAAAATTTAAGTATAATGTAATGGTAAATATCAGTAAAATTCAGATAAATGTATTCCCTTTTATAAAAAGGAGATAACCTATTTAGTTCCCGAAAAAGCAACATTTCTTTCACATTCACTTGATCATTCAGCACAGGAAGCTCAGCCTTTTCTGCTTTACTTACCATCAATACAGACCAGTTGGTTATCTTTAGATTAACCAATTAATAAATGGACAACAAAAGTTACCAAATAGATTATTTTTAAAATATTATTTAGAAAACTTGAACAGGTGAAGCTAAATCTATGCCAGTTGATGAGTTCTGGGCAGAACAAATTTACAAACTGAGGTTTTCTTTCCTTAAATGCAAAATTTATCATTTTTTGGGACCGTTTTGGCTTAATTACTGCTCCAAGTATGTCATTCTTTGTGCAAATGACATTTATTTACTCCAGTAATATTTAATTCATTGCTAAAGTATGTAATGATTATTTCAATAATCTGTTCGTCACAATGAATCTGATTAATCCTTCTCATAAAGAGTAGAAAAATCTATAAAGCGTGTCACCAGGGTTGCACATGTTGAAGTTAATTAGATATCAGCTTTAAACAACAGAAAACCAAATAAAAAAACAGATCAGCAAACAAATACTGTAGTTATTGAAAAATGACTGAATGCATAAGTTTGATTCTTTTTTCATTTGTTTTCTTCTGCTTTTCTTAATTTTTGGCTTAAATTTCATGAAATGCTTAGAATTGGGAAATGTATCCAACTAAATCTCCACTGTGGTGATAAATGTTGCTCGATTTGCTTTAGTAATAGATAAACATTTTCAGAAAGGACAGTTTTGCTTTTATGTTTCATTAACCAGCCTCTAGGAATTGGTGCCTCGGCTAATTGCTACTAATGACCTGCAAACAAAAAGAGGAAAAGTCACACTGTAAAAACATCATCTGGTTTCCAACAGAGCAGAAACTGTTGGCTTTTTCTGTCCGATGGTAATTAGCTGTTGAAGGGAAAATCAGCTGATCTTTGAGAAGTCCAGCAGGTCAGAAAACCAACCGTTCTCGATTTAAATTGAAAATATCAGAAACGGAGAGATTGACTGTCAGATCTGTCAACCTCAAGATCATCCAGAAGAAGAGACAAGATTTTCTTTGCCCCGTGTCTCACTCCATCCACACCAACTCAATCTGAGATTGATGCCTCGTTTTCTTTCCTTTTGAGGTTTTCTTTTGCTTTCGGCTCTCTTTGACTGCAGAAAATGAAAAGAGATGTTTGTTATTTGAGGTCAGACAAGACATGTACAATCCAACGAGATTCTTTAGGCATCCGAAATGGATTCCACTCTTTTAATTTAATTTAAAAAATAGTGGATATGAACCATGCTATGCTCCAGAAATCCTTTGAACTCCACGCCGCTCCAACTTCCAGGTGATGTGGCAGCGTTTTGTTGCCATCTGTTGTCTCTACATTTATCTGAAGGACTCGATTTTCAGACGAACCGCACAAATTGTTAAATTTTAGACATCTGGTGCTTTCATTCTCAGTTAGAGTCGACTAATTAGCCGCTACGTTGGTGGCTTTGAAGCACAGACGGAGAGCAGCACCCACCTCCAGTTGATCGCATAAAAACAATCAGTTTATAAACGGCGTGACAATAAAAAAAAATACAGAAAAAGAAAAGGAGCTCAAGAAAATCTCTGAAGCAGGATGCAGTAATAGGCTGTAATCTCTGTTGTGACTGGTTCATACTTCATGCTGCACGGGTTTAAAAATAAATCCAGAGAAACAGTTTGTGGTTTGAACATTTCCTGGTTTTATTCGGTTTGTAACTTTGAGTTATGGATTTCCATTAAATATAATATTGAGTACACAGCGTTGATGCATTGAATGGTTCTGATCCATTTGGGAAAATAGTTATTTCTGCTGTTTTAAACCAGTTTGTTTCAGTGGTGGTAATAAATATCCCTGATAGGCTCATAGTTTTTGCTTTTCTTCTTAAATTGTGCTTCAGAGTTGGTCCCTGTCTCTTTTGTTTGGTCTATTTGATGCTTGTGCGAATGTTTTGGCTGCGTTTCAACAAACTTCAACTGTTTAGCTCAAATAATACAGAGAACCTATTTTACTTGTGTAATTTCTTATGTTTGAATAGACTCTGGTGACTGAAGAGCAAAGTTTAAAGTTTCAGTAAAGTCTTGCCTCACGTCTTCTGATTTATTTAAATGTTAGCAAGAATTAGCAGCTAGCCTCTCCTCCATCTTCACGATGCGACTCTTCACTAATTGGTTCTTGCATCTAAATTTTAACAGGCGCCGACACAACGTAAAGAAAAGTTGTTCTACAGAAAAACTTCTAGCCCCAAGCCTGGTGCTATGTGTCAAAATAAATTTTGCAATTAAATAATCCCAGAATGTATTGCAATAAATGATAATATTGTTGTTTTTAGACGATGGTAATGGCATAATAGTAAAGCAACAACACATTCTCAAAGATCAATGAACATTGAACACCAGAGGACATTTCAAATTTCCAAAGTAAACAAAACAACAGAAACAACTAAATAAAATTAATTATGAAGTCTCAATAAACAAAAATGTCCACCAAATAAATTCCCAGTTGAGACCAAAACACCAGAGTGAAGACTTCAGTCATCCAGTTTTTGGTACAAAGACTAAAACACTGAATAATGTGATTGTTTGAATTTAAAATGTAATAATTAATTAATTTTGCAGGACGATGTATTGTCCCAGAAGTTATTGCAATAAACAATAACAGTTGTTTTGAGTAGAGCTGAAATGATTAGATGGAATAATTGTGATTAATCCATTATATAAATAATCGTCAATTAATTTCAAAACTGGTTAACTGCTAACTCGAGTATAGAGACACAAAAAATACCAATTGCACCAACATCAGTATCGGGTGACATTGGTCATGTTTTTTAACATATCAGTATCGGTAAATAAGACTGAGCCGATATGAAAAAACCTATATTTATTTTTTATCTTTCTCAGATAAAAATTTATATCTAGTTATTTTTTCCCTGAGGTGTTAAAACTGTAGTGAAATATATATAATAAATATAAATATTGGTTATGAGTCAAATAGCAATATTAACATCGGATATCAGTATTGGTCCAAATTTTCATATCAGTGCAACCCTTAAAAAAACAACCTTTTGAGAGCCGTAATTAAACTAAAACTGTACTATATATATGTATATATTTGTAAGATTTTATGTTTTTTCTGTGAACCCTTCCCAGTAAAAAAAAAAAAAAAAATTTACCTAGAAGTCAATGAGGACGATGGCAACTTTATTTCATTTAGTTTATTCTGATGCGAAAAGTCTGATATTGTAGCTGATTTTCCTTCAAAAAGAATCGAAAAATGTTCGCTAAAGTCTGAATACACAGCAGCTGAATGCTTCCTCTATGCTGTCTTAATGGATTTTTAATGGGTCTTCCAGAGGCTCCAAGAAAGGGTGTACTGGTCTTGCTTGACTCGCGCCGAACAGATGGGAATCCAGGAAAGTGAAATAAAAGAGTTTATTGATCCAGCAGCTTAATTAAACGGGACTGAGTCGGAGTACTTGGACTGCACAGCGAGCGAACTTCCCAGCATCTGGTGTGAACTCTACCCAGCAGCCAAACGACTGGTGACAGCCACATCACAAATCTTTGTATACACACAAGTTTGCACATATACTTCAAACACGTCCTTAGCTGCAGGCTGAGGAAGGCGGCTAAACGGAGAGAAGGGAGGTAGAGGCGGAGAACGACAATAGCTTTACAGCATCCCAAAGGATTGTTGTATTTTCCTCTGCAGTAACTCGCTCAGCTTGCTGCAGTTTGTTCTCACCTCTGGGCTTTTCCTGCTTCAGCCTTTTTCACTTGGCTGCTTGATATCCTGCAATACCTGTTGTTTTTGATTAAATAAGCAATCAGATTTTATTAATAGGTATTGAAATAGCTAATTGTAGTACAAGGCTTGACATTCTTAAAAATATTTGAATTTCAATTAGTTGTTTTCAAGTGAAAGTGTTTGAGTTTTAATAAATAAATGCAGTGGAAAATAATGTTTTCAGTTTTTTTCTGACTGACTGAGGTCAAAGTTTTCTTTTTTTAGGTCAGGTAGCATTACCAAAATTATTTCTATTTGCTAAATGCCATAAAACTTTGCTTTTATATTAGATGTTTAAGCATTTAAGAACAGAATAAGTTCTAATCGTTTTAACAAAATATGATGATAAATCAGGTTAAAAAATATTTGCATATTTATCATGTAAGCCTTTCATTTATAAATACTTTTAAAATGTATTTAAATGCTCTTTTTCTTCTTCCAAAATTTGAACCCGGTGAAGCTAAAACTATTCCTCTTGAAGAGTGATGGATAGGAAAGACTTAAGTTAAAATGTATTTTCTGATTATGTTCTTAAAGCAAAAAGCCATTTTTAGAGTCTGGATAATCTAGTAAACGATTAATTGATTAATCGATTGACAATTATCAGTAGTCGATTAATCACAATGAATTGTTTCAGCCCTGAAACTCAACATGATATAAGCATTTCATATGAGTCTCATTTCTAAGCAGCTATGAGGCTCGGTGGTGAAACCTGAAACTGCTGCTGTGCGAGTTACCCAGCAGGTTGTTGCTAGAAAACCACTAGTTACTCAGGAGGCTGCTGCTAGGTAACCAAAGAATCATTTGATTCCACCAATCTGAGAGGTTGAGCGGCTAAAGCCTTTCCTCTGACTACATCTCCCATAATGCTTTGCCGTTCTGGATCTGAAGATCAGCTAATTTGGTGTTGCTTTAAAATTTAAGTTCTGGTGCTGGAAAAGTTTGACAACTTACCTTGAAAAGTGCCTGGATTTCACTGTTAAAGTTTGGGACCTGGACTGGACCCTGGCAGGCTGTCGCACAGAGACTGATGAGGCCTGGCAGGCAGGCATTTAGGGAGGAGCCCGTCTGCTCCGCGATGAGGCAGAGCCAGCCGCCATCCATCTCCATTACACACATCCACATGCCACTGGGCAGGGGACAACTCCTGGGAGAGTGACCGAGGGAGGGGAGGAGGCGGGAGGGAGCGAGCGACTGTCAGAGTCCTGTTACACTGTTGTTCCCTGCTGGTGCTCCTCCTCAGTTTATGCATGTCACGCTGCTGTAAATCACTGACAAGAGGAAGAGCAGCAGACATGATTTGAATGCATGCGTCATGGCAGCTCGGCTCGCTGTCACTTCTCTATATCACTGTTGAGTTTTTGGGTTTTCATCAAGTCCGTTTTATTTATTGTTGGTTTGCTGTTTTCCATTTGGGTCGAGTTGATGAGAACGAAGCTGTATATCCTTAAATCTGTGAAATATGTCTTATGTTTCAGAATATTAAAAACCACATTTCATGGCTTGTTTTCATTCTCTTTTGCATTGTTATTGTTGGGTTATCAGTTCATCTCAGTCAGATTTAATTAGTTATGATCTGTTGGTGTTTTCACTTTGTTTCTGTTTTGATGATTATTTAGTTTGATTTTGCCATTGCAGTTGTTTGAGTTAGTTTGTTTACTGCATTGTTTGTGCTTTTGTCTCAGATTCAGGTTTTGTTCTTTTTATCTTTCACCTTCCCTCCATCTTGCAGCTTTTTCCTCTTCCCAGCTGCTTTCTATCTTCTCATCCCTTTATTTTTCTGATTTTCTCTCTTTCTGTTTTTGTCTCTGTCTTTTTCTCTTTTTGTTTATCTGCCTGTTTCTCTCTCTATCTTTCTGTGTTTCTCTCTTCCCATCTTTGTTTCTCTTTTTTCTGTGTTTTTCTTTCTTTCTTCTCCCTGTTTTCTTTGTTGATTAAAATATATAGATAATAAAATTATTTAAATGCTACTAATTATATGATCAGTTTACTTCATTCCACATAATAAATATATCTATTTAAAATAAAAATATCATAATTTACCCACAACAAACCATAATCAGAATCTTAAAATAATATTACAATCAGAGAAAAGTGGTTTAACTAAACAAACAAAAAAGTTACTGTAGAATTTTCCTTTGAGAAATAAAACTCTAATCTATCTGAACAGATCTGGACACCACCACTTCATCTTGATATGTTTGCTTTACCTTCTTATAATGTGCATAAAAACCATTTAGAGCCGTAACGAGCAACAGCTGAACATCTGTAATCCAGGAATACAGACCAATCACATTCATTAAAGTAAAAGTGCTTTTATCCTCTGCTAACAGGCTCAGGTTTTTATTATTAGCGTCGTGTCTAAAGTCATTTCTGTCTCGCCGAAGGGGAGAGTGTGGCTCTGAGATCTGGTGGGAGGCGAGTCATTGCAGGAAGATAACGGCGTGGAAGTGAGCGAGAGCGGAGGCAGCCATCTGGAGAAGGAGTGAAACAACATTACACACACCTGAGGTACATTAAGTGTCGCTTTCTAAAAACAGGGCAATGTTTGTGTTCTTTCAAAGTGGAGCGTAAAATGCTGAGCTCGACTTCGTGGGGCTTTTATAAGTTTCATTAAGGGGACTTGGACGCCCTGAAGTCGTGATGCTGTGCTGCAGACGGATGTGAATGTAAAGCTCTTTAGAAACTTGCTGTAGAGTTTAGTAGTGCAGCGATTCTGCAAAAACACACAAAAAAGCTCTGAAAATTAGAATATCACGAGACAAAAAGAAACTTTGGAGACCAAAATCTCCAAATTGAATCCAAACAAACTTTAAATTATTGCCAATTTTTTTCTCCTTTAAATACACAACGGTAAATTATACAAGTAATATTCTAATGAAACAAACATTACTGTAACATTTGCCGTATTTAAAGTTACTTCATATTTTGGGCCAATTATATTTTATTTTGTTGGTATATAACGTGTGTTTAGCTCATTTCCAAACATTTTTTCTTAAAACATTTGCTGTATTTAGCCAAAGTACGTTTCTGAGTAAGAAGTCACTGGTTGCTTGTCGCATGACTTTATTTTAAATCAAAATAAAAGCTAAAAGAAAAGGTTGTTGTGCCTTACATTTTTCATTTAAGAAAGTATTAACTTGTCAAAACTTACAAAAAGTATCCATCTGCATCGGCTCCATGTACCACATTTCTACCGTTCTTGGCTACACAATCTTATTCCAAGAGCCACAAATGGCCCCCCAGCCACACTTTGGACATTCCAGCTCTTATAATACTAGAACTGCTTAGTTTCTTCAAAGGAAGCAGTTATTTTATCATGTTTTCATTAAATCACCAATGAACTGATGCAATTTCTTTCAAATGAGTGAATAATTACATGATAACACACAATAAATAGAAATTTTGGACCAAATTAAATATCAGTCATTGAAGTCGTTCAAGTTTTAATCGAGCAAAGTTGTTCATAAGTGATTATAATGTTCAGTAATGGTTAAATTCCACATTAAGTAGTTTAAAAATCAAACCCATATATTTAAAAGGTAGACTTTTTTGCACAGTGTTATATTGATAGCTTTTTAAGAAACATACCGGATTGGTGAAACATTAGTCACCTAACATGGTAACTTATGTTTTTTTAACCATAATTGCGTTAGAATATCTCTTGCTTCCCCTTTATCTTGGAATTTTGTGCTACTTCAGAGGCTGCATAGTTAATTTTTCAAGCCTAAAATCACAAGAGTTGCTTTTTGAACTTGTGATGTGCCACCCCTGGAGCCAAGGGTTACATTTGAATAAAAATTCAAAACTTCTTTGCCTTCCCAAGAGGAATGTCCAAACTTCTCTGCATGGAGACATTTACATGAGAAAAACAAACTTTTGAACTTGGATTAAAGGGAAGTGAAAACCCAGTTTCAGAGGAGGAATGTCAAGTTTTCTGGCTTATAGTCGAGGGCAGCGCTGCTACGAGACATTAGCATAAGAAAAAGCAAATATTTTTAGCTGAGAGGTTGAGGTTATTTTGCTAAACCAATGCTGGATGTTAATTTAATAAGAATGTACAATTATAATGGTAGAAATGTTGAGACATGGGTTATTTTTGAGGACAAAATAATTCCAGAAAGTGCTTGCATATTTGGTCTCTGCTGCTGTAAAGGTTTGATGAATTGAAGGACTTTCAGAGCAATGTGTGATGACAAAACACAAACAAAAATACAGAAAAATAAACTTTGTGCTTTATGCAAAGGTCCATCGGTTATGCATATACACAAATAATCATGGAACATTTGGATTAGAGGACTAAAATAACTACCAGGAGCTAAAATGTTTTGCTAATCAAACTAATCAACTAAACGTTATATTGTCAATTCAGTTAATCTGAATGTTCTGAATCTTTTATGTTTTGCATAATCTGGGATAAAGCAGTGGGGTTTCTCTCATTTTAGAACAGCATCAGCTAACGGGCATCAGCATTGCTACATATATTAGCAAGTCTGCACAGCTTTAAAAAGTCTTAGATTGATTAAAAAATAAGTTTGCCTTAAATTCATTACTCACAGGTCTTAATGTTGTTGTGGCAGGACTGTTTAAAAACATATATTCTCTGTAGTTTTATTTTGAGTCAAGCACAGGTATCTTCAGTGCATTCTGTGACTTGAGTCCGTTGCGGCTACCGGAGACTAGCTGCTAATATAGCTTTGCTAGCTTGCATGCTCTCTTTCCAGGTGTACCCAACCCAACAACAACACTGTTGCCAACTCAAAAGTTGGCAACAGTGTTTCCTCACTGTTGCCAACCCATACAATTTGTGATTTTCTTTTGTACTTTTCTGTTGTGACATAGATCTTAAATTCCATTGATGATGGTCTTAAAAAGTCTTAAATTTGAGATGGTGGATCTACTGTAGTAGCATTAGCAACCCTGAACGGCTCAATGGAACCATAATACCCAGCAACGGTGGTTCATAAAGTCCAAAAAAGATGTAGATTTCCTGTAGTTGGTTTAGATGAAGGCTGGGCTGTGTTCATACCAGAAGTTCACTTGGAAACGGCTCGATACCATCTCCAAAAGTGGATCTCAGTTTCTCACCAGTGTTCGCTTGAGTCTGTTCAAATCTGCACAAAAGATCCAGACCAACAGGGGTTAGGAACTGGTCAATTTAAAGCAGATCCACCCCATTAATAAAAAAAGGAGGGAATTATTGTTGCTACATGTTTGATAGACTCGTAAAAATCCAATCTTTGCACTTCCTCTTCAGACTCTCTCACCAGTTGTTGAATGCAGGCCACCTCTTCCCTCTCTTCTTTGCTTCCTGCACAGATTACCACTCTGTAACACAGTCTTTTCCCCAGACGCACGTAAAGAAGGGCTGATGTTAAAAGTGGAGGCTTGCCAGCTGGTGTGTAATCACTGTTTTAACCTTCCTCTCGGTCATTAATCATAGTCAACACTTTTCAGCGGGGTATGCGATCCTCCAGCCTCTTTAACTGCGCCCAGTCTTATGTATTCATGTGAGCTGACGAGCAGGAGGCCTGATACAAGGCAGCTAATCAGGGAGCCTACCGTGACAAAAGCTGAGGACCTGGATAAAGAGCATTTATTTAAATGAATGGTAATTTAAAAAGTCGGTTAGTATTAATTTAAATGTATTTGAAGGGCCAAACCTTGCCAGGGGCTGAACTTGCACATACCATTTAAAATTGGCAGTGAATAATGTGCAAGAACACCTCACTCTTGTGCTTTATTTCTCCAAAACTGCAAATCTCTGCTTCGGCAGTTTAAGCTTAGAAGCGACACGGGAGAATAAATACAGTATGTCTTTAATTAAATTTTGTAAACAGTATTTATTTAAAGGAAAGTGGAGCAGAAAGGTATTTTACTATTGGTCGGATAACAAGGCCTCTTGTCCTGCTGTTAAACCCACACTAGATTTGATTTTCAGGAAATAGAACTGCTGTTCTTTGGAAATATACCTTACTTTTTTTTATGTTGCACACATTTGTGCAAATTAATATTTGTAGTTCAGCACAGAAAAAGCAGAAGGATGTTGAAAACTTCCCAGCGTTTGTTGCACTCTAAAACTTTTATCTTCTTCTTCTGCTGCTTCAAGTGATCCAATTGGAAATTTGCCGATCGTCATCTTAAATATTCCATCATCCAAGTATAGAAACGTTACGTGTTTGCTCTGATGCACCACAAAGCACATTTCTTCTGGAGTCATTTTTAATTTCCATCATATTTTCCTGGCAGAATTGAAGTCATAAAGTTATTAGCTTCTTTAAATCTAGAGAGTTTTTGGCTGGAAGACCTCCGACCTCACAAAAGCTCGGCGCCGATGCGGAAAGCGTGATTCCACTTCCTGAGGGTTATCATTCATAATTTCTTTTCATCAGCCACAGAACAACTGGTACAATCTATTTCTCCATGGGTTAAACTGGTAGCAGCCAGTTGTTGTCTTTTCAGCTGCCCGTCCACCACCAGCTGTAAAGCATGAAGTGCATTAGTAAGATAACGCCTCTGTTACTTCTAACAATGCTGCTGTTCCCCGGTGGCGACCCGCTGACGGTTGTTAGTCACAGCCATCAACTGGAGGGAAGCGCGACTTCAAAGACGCTCAGATCTGAGCCGAGCCATTTGAGAGGAAACAACATATGAGCCTTGCCGTGTTTGATGACTCCGTCTTAAAACTTGAAATGACGGTGTGAAATTATTGTAAACCGATTCAATCTCAGGACTTTTTAAAATAGTTTTTGTGTCCGTTTGGTGAATTAGTTTGCTTTCAAAGCTCTTTCCTCTTCTACAAACCTGACATTCAGCTGGACATCCTGGCTGTTGAACAAAAATCAATGACTTGCATTAATTTGTAAATCTCTCCAGGCATGCCAAGTGTGGAACAACAAGCCATTAGCCGCCTCTGGAGATTCTTAAAAACAGTCAAAATATTAATTACACAACTTTAAGTGCTGCAGAAATCTGCCTTTGGGGAACTGCAGGATTAATTCTGTTCTGTATCTTAAGACTTTAGTCAAGCACATTTTTTATGTGGCAGCACACTTAAAACTAGGTTTTGTGGGGTTTCAGATATGAAAGCTGCTTTTTAAATAATTTTAGGTCCCATTCAAAAGATATTAAATTCAGAGGATGACTTAGGAAGTTCAAAGCAACCTTATAAAAGTTTGAATCTCCGGTTTTTGTTTTACTCGTGATATTCAACTTAATTTTTCAGATTCTTTGTACATTTTAGGCATATTTTACCGGACTTGCCTGAAATGTCTTTTACTGTCCACTAAACCATAAAAATAATGTGGCGATAAACATTTCGGAATAAGAATTTTGAATTAATTAACACTTAAACTTAATTTTTATCCTGAACACACTGAATTGCTGAATTTTTGTTTTATTATTCATCAAACTATGTTAATTTGATCTGGTCACCATAATGACAGATAATCAGAGAAAAGTAAGACACCCGGTCCAGATCCAGCAGAACACTGTGAACAATGAAAATGTTTACATTTTTACAGGTGTAGAGATTTTTCTCCTGTTATTACAGTTCATCAATGTGCTTTGCATCTTTTCACTGATTAAAAACCAATTAATTGGGTGTTAAAATTTATATTGTCAGTCAAACCGAAGAGCATGCAGTGGGGAGAAATTGTTGAATTTGTTGCTGATTTCAAAAGTTTGATGTACTTTTTATCGCAGCTTAATTTTATGGTAAATAAGGATTATTACTTATTTTTAATGTTGTTTTAGGTCAGATGCTTGTGAATCTTTACTGATAGAAATAATTCAAACTGTAACAACATTTAAATGAACAGTGTTTCAAAACAAATGAGGCTACATTGCTCTTGTATGTGTGTTTTACTCCATGTTTTACAAGGTAATAGCTTCCCTGTAGTATTGCAATCATGTTCTTGTGCAATTTTTAAAGCATCATAGTTATTATTAATTTGTAATTTTGTTTAAAAATACTGTCTCATCAAAACACGTATAATCTGTGTGTGTATTCCCTGCAGCGAATGTTTCCAATTAAAATGCTGTGATAAAAAAGCAATAAAACAAAAAATATTAAACGTTTTTCTTTTAATAGTCCAAAACAGATATTAGGTATGGAAGTAAAACTAAATGTTCTTGTTAAAATTAAACAGAAAATAAAAACAAGACGGTATCTGTCTCATTTAAATTGTTTGAGCTTTAACCAGTAAGTTGAAAATTTATTGTCGGATTTAAATGAAAAAAAAAAAAAAACCGTTTACCAAGTATTTATGGTCTAATGTCTAGTGAAAATATCTTCCTACATTTGAGATGAGAAAACTAAATTAAAAGTAACTTTTCAACTTTTCAGACATAGGAGCTTATTTTAAGTAAACAATTCCTCAATATTGCTGGAAACATACTAGTTCAATTGGTAAATTATTTCACTTACAATATTGGAAAAATACAAAAACAAACTTTGCTGAATGATAAATTGCCCCATTGAGACCATTTCCCAAAAAATATAATGGTAATAGCATAATAATAAAGCAAGAACAAGTATTTAAATAAACTTTAAATCCTAATGAACATTGAAAACTGGAACTCGAAGACATTTTAAATAACCAAAATAAATAAACAAAACAACAGAAATAACACATAAAATTGATAATAAAGCTGTCATAATCTGTTTCTGTGTATTTATTTTCAGAGTTTTCTGTGTTCAGTTCCTTCCTGTGAGTCTCTGTCTCTGGTCTTCTCCGTTGATTGTTCCCAGGTGTGTCTCGTTCACCTTGATTACCTCCCTGTGTATTTAAGTCCACCTGTTGTCTTTGTCTTTTGTCGGTCCTTGTCTAATGTATGTCTAATGTCGTTTGCACGTCTGTCAGTTGTTGTCTGTTCGGCTCTCCAGTAGAACTGTTTAAATCCTGGTGAACTAGCTCTATGTTCAGTCTTTCATCAGTTGCTACTGGTATTTAGCTGTGTGCTAATGTTTCTGCCATGCCGCCTGTACTGGACTGTTTTGAGCCTTCATCATTAAACTCATCATCATTATCATCACCACCATAACCTGGGTCTCAGCGTTTATCCTCACCACCTTTATAATATGTAAGCCTTTATAAACAAAACTGTCCTTCAGAAACAGGGTGATTTGAAATCAAACTACCAGACCGAAACTTTTATCATCCAGATTTTGGTGAAAAGAGAAAAAAATTGTAAATCATACAAATGGAAATTATTGAAATTGTTTAAATGTATCATCCAATTAATTGATTTATTGCTCATTGCAACAGGTTTAGTTAAAAATAAAATAATCTGCCAATCGAACTAATACTTTTTCATCAATAATAAAGAATTATTGATTTAAATAAATCTTGCAGAAAAACTACTTGTATTATTTTTTTATCTTATTTCAAGAGGGCTAAATTATTTCCAAAGAAACTAGACCAGAAATACTTGACAAGTGTTTGTGTTTTTGCAGAGTGATGCTTGTTTTGCAGCGAGTTAATAAAGCCAAACCATGAGTCTGCATCTGAGGTTGGCTGCTTCCCTTTAAAACATAAAAAAATAAAATAAAATACTGTGTGGATGTGGGAAACGCTGCTGCGGCCGGGCAGAGATAAGTCTGTGTGGCCCTGGGGAGCGCAGAAGGATTTCACCTACAACTCGTTCAGATATCAGAGTAAGAAGGTCATTGAAACATCAAAGAAAGCTCATTTCTCTTCATGCAAACACTCACCCCGCTTTTCAGTTTCACACTGAGCTCCAAGCTTCAGATTCATACACTGATCCCTTTTATTTAATGAAAGAAGCAAAAAAGATTATTTTTTTCCTGAATGTCACACTGTGTTTAATGGATTAGCGCCTTTAATCTGATCATTTACTTTAAGGAAGTACTTTTAAAGGATTCCAAATACTATATTTTCTTTTTCTGTGCTTATTCAAATGATTTCACACTGTTCATCAGTCCTTAAAGGCCGAAGTCCACTACGTTTTAAATCAATCAATCAATCTTTAATTATGGAGCTCTTTTGATACACCAAGATTAAAAACCAGTACAGACACATTAAAATGACCAAACTAAATAATATCTATGTTATAATAATAATTTTAAAAAACACACACATGTTTAAAAATGGGTTTCAATCCTAGTTGTAATCTGAATTATTTACACTTCATTTCCACCCTCTGATTTTCCTTCATCAATATATTTTGTGAATTTTATTAGCGCAGAAGAAGTGAAGCTAACTAGCCAACCGTATGTGGTTGCTAGGAAAAATAATAAACAGTCGTCCAATTCACACCGCTAAATTTAATTCGTTTGAAATCTCGCTCATAAAGATACTGGAGAGTTTTTGAGTTGTGATGGTGATAAAGTTGATTAAGCTTTATCACCATTGAGAAATAACAATACAGATGATTTTACAAATCCACAGTAAGCTACAACTTCTGTTTTATTAGTTAGTGAACCATCTTTTTGCTTTTTACTTTTTTTGTTCATTAAAACTTCAGTTATGAATGTTGCCCCTGTTTATTTGATGCTTATATTTCTCTGGTTAGCCTAATGCTAATTCTGCTCTGTTGCTAAATGTTTCTTTTTAAAAAAATAAATGCTAAAAATGATGATGCTCTTTGCATTTGTTTCTGCTGCTTTTATAATGTTAATGTTTGGTGGATATCATGATGTTTGTCGTTCTGATGTGGTGTTATAGGAGCAGCTGAAGTTCTGTTTCCTAACTTTTTAGATTTTGCTGATTTATTTTTTTTCAAATAAACCCAGAAGAGCTGCTTGGTGTTGCGGTTACTTCAGAAGCTGGTTCAGTTGTTAGGATTTTATTTCAATCTATGTGGAGGCAGGGAGCCTTTTGTGCGTCTAGTGCTTCATGGTTGAAGGTTTTTTGACATTTTGAGCGTTCGGTGCATGTCCGATTTTCCAATGCAGTTGGAAAATCTGAACTTTTGCTGCTGGACGTGGAGCATCAACCAATCAGAGAGTCTCCTCTATGTGACGTAGTAGAGATGCAGGCAGTGATGCAGGTAACAGGTGTTCTGTCAGGTAGCCATACGCTGTCAAGATAGCATGCATGCAGTGAGTACGCATTCCCGCACATGCGCATTAAGAAGTCCGACCATTGGAGGAGTTGTCATTTCAGCATACGCAACAAGTTATGACAAAAATAAGTCATTAAATTGTTTATAATATGATATAATATAATAACTAGATAGATATACACGTGTTGTCATGGTTTCAAAGTGTATTTAAACCGGGATCTGGCTGCAGTCAACTACAACACAAGCCTTGTAAAACTCATTAACCTACTTAACCGCTAAGTCAAAACGCCATATAACTGTTAATAACAGAAAAGTGTATGATGATCTACGTCATGATTCTATGTTGCTGATTAAATAAAATCATATGGTAATGACAGCGTATACATGTCTGAGCTAAGCGTACGACTATCTGACAAGGTATGCTGATCTGACAGAACATAGGTTAGCAGTTCGTCAAACTGGGTTTGGTTGAGATGAACACAGCGCTGATGGCAACCGTCGTCAGAGCCTCCAGCTGGCTTGTGAAACTCACAACACCTCTGAATTACCTGGTGAATTAAAAATCGCCTGACAGTGTCAATCTGTTGCTTTCAGTAAATAAAACCAAGACACTCAATATTTCATCTACCATTATTCAAACTAACTGAAAAAGAAAAAAGGCAAGAGACTCATCCTAATGCGCCGTTATTGTGTCGTTATCAGTTGTCGCTGTTGTTTGTTCAATAAAAACTGAACACAAAATTTTCAGCAAAGACATCTGAACCTCTGTTATGATTGCAGAAGTTTTTACTACATAACATTTTGGTGCAAATCTCTCAACGTCATCAGCAGTGGTACCAGGAGACCAGCAACAGAAAACACAGGCTCATCTCAACGCTCGTCTACAGCAAAATGTCAAGCGTCTGATTTCAAATTGCAAACTCATCCATCTTGAAGCGTCGGACATGTTTGGTGTGAATGCAGCATTAGTTTGGTAGCCATGATTTTTTATACTAATTCTATACTAATGTGTTTTAGTCCTTTAGTTTATTTTGATAGAATTTAACTTTTAAGCAGTCACACATTAGCTTGATATTTTCACAGGTTTTAATCTGATTCAGCATTAGCATTTGACTCTGATTTAGTGATGAAATAGTTTATAATTTGCAAGTTAGGACTAGGCAGACAAATCTATTCACATTTCAGCTCCACCAAGAATTTTCTCCACCAGTCGCCACTGCGTTAAGAGTTCATCTCCAGTCCCGATAGAATGTAGAAAATGAACATTCAGTCTTCCTTTGTAAAGACTCTTAAGTATTTCTGTGGCTTTTACAGAGCAATGCTTCAGCAGAAATAGGTGTCTGAACCTTTACACGTCTGCAGCCGGAGGGGAGTTTTGTGAAGTGACAGTGGAGTGGATGGACCAGGTCATTGGTTATTATTGTATTTTTGTGTGAAATTGCTGCATCAATGAAGGTGGGTAGGTTAGCAGTGAAGAGACTTGCAAAATGCCTTCTAGCACTTATATTCAAGGCAAGTCTTGCTCTCTTTTTCGTCTAAGCTGAGTGATAAAAATAGACGCTACTTGTTGCATTCTGCAGAGAAATCAAGTGGCTGAGCTAAAAATATAAAGACAGTATAAAATAAAAGCATGTTTTTAGTTGTTTTGTGGTCAGATTTGCCTTAATTGACCATTTTTAAACACATGAGCGTCCAAAGTACTGGAGGAAGAGCATACCAATAAATCAAGAAATGTATCTTTAAAATATTTATAAAAAGAAATTGTCTTGATTAATAAACTATAGGAGAATTAAATCATCAAACTATACTTAATGAAGTTTGTGGAGTTGGATAAGATGTCTAAGAATCATCGATGGCTGTGGGTTTAATGTTCCTCTGATTGCAAATTGGTTACATTTCAGGGCATTTCACTGAAGTACAGAACAAAATGTAAGGCCTTGATAATTGGACCAAGAGCTAAAACGCTTTTCTGTTAACAGCCTCCACATTTTTAAGCAAGAAAAAAAAAAATCCAAAACGAGTTTAAAAATAAAAGTTCTGCAAACTCAGTGTTAGCCGGACCCGAATCAACATGACTTGGCAATAACCCAAATGTTGTTCTCTGAATTTTCAAAGCATTCAGAAATATCTGCCTGTTGTCCAAAATGGCCCTCTTTTTCTTCTTTGCATAAAATCAAATTTTACTATGTAACTTTTTATTTTTTAAGTTGTTTTCCCGAAATTTGAAGGTACATTTATGTCGATGCGGCATCTGGTTTTCTCCAGTTTAGAAGACTGGAGGGAAACACTTTATTTGAAGTGAGAAGCGTTGTAGCAAATGGATTATCAGAAAGAGTAGGAGCTTCTTAAAGTGGGGTAGTATGTATTTTCCAGGACCTTGGTGCCATTTGATAGCACAAGAAAGTAACTATGGATTCATTCACATTCACTTTTCAGTTTGTTTTATTCAAACTCCAGTCCGTTTGCCTAGAAAGTCCGGTTCGTTTGAAGAGGTGTGAATTTACAATCAAACTCCGGTCTGCCTAAAAATCTTGGAGACCGCTCCGAAAATAGGAAGTGAACTGCAACACAAGGCATTCTGGGTAAATACAACCAAGACAAATGTGAGTGTAGGAGAAATCCTACAACCGCTAAAACCTGATGCTACTCAGTTTTTGTTTACATTTTATGAAGGAGGAAGTTGTGTTTCTTCAGAGGTTTTTGCCGTTTCCTTCAATAGTTCTTGGAGCAGCGCCACATCTGGTGAGGAGTGGAACAGGTTTTTAAAACGGTTTGGATTGTTTGACAGTGTAATCTGAAAATGTAGCAACTTTGTTCTCTAATTTAAACATCTACCAGACTATCAGGAATGAAACCTCCCTTTGTTATGTTATTTTAACTTCAATTGTAATAAAAATGCTGAATCACTACTATTTTTTTAGTGGTAAATTAGAATGGCAGATTCTTATTATCAGGAAACAAAGTATCCTTCCTCTACTTCATAATTAATCTTAACCCGTTGGACTATTATTAGAAAAAAATCCTATTAACATGGAGGTTTGTGGTGATATGGTGACAAAATGTGAAGCAGTGCAGTTCAGTATACAAAGCACAGCTAAATAAACTTTTATCTAATAATGATTGAATGTTTCACCTCTATTAGTAATTGGGGAAAAAAGCCTGAAGGCTTAACATTTGATTAAACTAAATAAAAGCAGAATCCATGCAGAGTCTTTCAAAGTGCTGATAAAGTGTCAACATGTAATGAGTTTGGCCTGAATCTATTAGTTCACTTTCATTTTTATTCTTTCTAATTTTCTAATGTTTTTTTTCCACCAGAAAACAAAACAATCAACTTTATTTGTTTATATTGAGTCCTAAGAAATGCATATATGCAGCATGAAGTTTTAACTTTTAAACAATCCTGCACATTTCAATGCTCACTATTGGCAAATACTGGAAAAATGTAATAAAAAGAATAAATCAAGCATGAATAGATATTAATACAGACTCATAAAGTGGCAATATCTTCATTGTTTGTCTTTACAGAGGTGCAATACGCTGGGATTATTGAGTGCATTACTTTTTAGGTTATTATTACCTCATATAGATTTATGTTTAAGTTATGAATCAGTTATATTAGATTCCACTTTCAGGTAAAGTAAGATGTCGGCATCAGATTATGCAATAGAAATGATCTCTGCTGATAGAAATCTTGCAGAAAGAATTTTTTTCTTCTTTTCTCAGACAAAAGCCTGAGTCTGATGCACCGTTTTGTGTGTTAATTGTTCTTTCTTTCATGATTTAAAGACTTCTTGGATCAGTAAACAAATAATGTTACATTTCTGGTTGCAAAACCTTCTCTCATCCTACGCATCCCAAGTGCTGCATTTGTACTTTTTAGTTTGATGTAGTTGTACTTTCTACTTCCTCCCCAAGATAACAATCAGCTGTTTCTTCTTTTGGCATTGCAAACATTTTCCTACCAGAATATAAACACATTGTTGTTCAACTTGTTCATTTTAATTTTGCTGATAAATTCAGATTTTCAAGCTTCTTGTCATAATTGTCAATTATTCCTGTAATATTAGAAAGGAACGTAGAAAAATTTAAATCAACTTTTCAAAATAAAAGGAAGTGAAACCGCAGTTAACGAAGTTTAACAAGTAGAGGCTATTATATTTTCATATTATTATAAGCTGGTTGAGATGCTTTCAGATTAAAGTTAGAATACAAATTAAAAGTCAAAATTCTAAGAAAAATGACTATTCTGATAAAATAAATTCTGAGACTAATTTTAGAATTCAAATTAAAAGTCAATAAAAAAACTCTGAATCTCAAGTTACCAATGATACTAGATTAAAACTCTAGCATTTAGTAAAGTCCAGTACTTCCAGTTGAATTTTCAAAATCGCCCTTTTTGCCATTTTTACACTCAGAAAACAAAATGATTGTATTTTTCAATCTTCTTCTCTTTCCCTGCTTTCTAGAAAACTAAGAATAGGAGATTTCTTTCACAAATACACATAAACAAAACAACCAGTGCAACTCTGCAAGAAGAAAACAAAGAGCCATCCAGCGTTGCTGCAGAGGAACCTGGAGGGACCGGCTGGACCTGCTCTCACTAATCATACCTCCACTTCACATTCCCCTTGAAGTCTGAGTGCAGCTGCAGCCGCTGACAGAAACCTTGCTCTTTCTCTCTGCAGCTGCTATGCTCAGCTGAAGAGACCCCAGAGGCCGGTAATATCTACATTAATTCCCACTGGTGCATTATAGTAATGCTCCCTGAGTGTCAGTGAGCGTGTTCCTGTGGATTTCCTGCTGGTTCACTGAGTAACCCCTGGAGCTACTGCAGCAGCAACAACTGTGTTCGCTTGAGAAGTTTCTGTTTTTAAACAACCTGCAGTCAGGTTTAAATAATAGCTGCCATAAATGAGGTAATGATGACTAAACAGTTTGAGAAGATAAACTCTATCCAAAAAGACTAGCACTACTTCAACATGTTTTTACTCAAGTAAAAGTAAAAATGTAGCTGTACATGAAGTTACTCCACAGTAAAAAAGTGTTTGATAAAAATGTCTACTCAAGTTCTGAATCATTTAATGTTTAAAAAATGACATAATCAGATGGACCAAAATATAAAGTTGAGTGGAAAATTTGGCATTTTAAGCACAAAAAATGACAACAATTCATACAAACCAATAAAAAAAACTTATGAAACTTTAACAAAAACTGCAGGTGTGTCTTTGGTTAAAATATGTTTGTTTTTCATTCACGGTATAGAAAATACAGAAATTTAACACCTCAAGATTTGCCTCTCTTGTTAAAACAGCGTGGGAGGTACTTTAAGACTACACTTAAAAAACCTCATTTAAAACATAAAATGAAAAGAGGGAGCAATATTTCATGCTCCTTTTCCTCAAATTTAGTAGTGTATTTTAGATCAGGATCAACAATCTTGATTAAATCAGAGTTTTGCACCAGCATGAACGCTCCAACCTCGCATCAAATCGCCCATCACGTCCATAACTTTCCATCTCTCTCAAACATGGTGGATTGACGGCGTTTAAACACCTGATCCAACCCGCCAGTGTCCATGTCTCCGAGTGATTAATGGCTGTTCGTGGTAGTGCACACTCATGCTTTCACCTGCTTGATTGATGGGCCTGTGGATTTGACAGATGGACAGATGTGTTGCAGCAGAGCGCCGCGTTAGGAAGAGAAACCTCCGAGTGCGAACCCAGCCTGAAGAGAGGAGACACAAACCAGATGCTAAATGTGGTTTTATGTAAAAGTACTAGTTGAAAAAGCAAACTAAATATAAAAGGAGCAACCAGGACTCCAGATATCAATCCAACACAGAAAACCAGCTCTGAATTTAGACATAAATATACTGAATTACAGTTTTTGCGCCAGTACTGAATATGTAAATACACCAATAACTTCACAAGTTTGGTCCAACATCTAGAAACAACCTTAGTTTGTTCAGTCAGCCAATGGAAATAAATAAAACAACTGAAAACAGAAGGTAAAAAATGAAACTGTTCAGTTTCTGTTCTGTAACACACAATCTTTAACAAAAAAGAACACTTGTTGGTGTTGGCTACAAAGGAGCATTTTTACTAAGATTGATCTCCATTTCCTCTATAACTGATCCAGAACCCACATGAGTAATGAGGAAATAACTTCAAGCCAAACTCAAACTTAATAGACCTCAAGGCTGAGCATCTACTCCAGGATATTCATAAGAAACAGACACACTTTGATTATCTGAGTCCTCTCAAAATTCACTTTTTGACCTTCACAAATCAGATCTTTGAAGATAAATTACATCCCAACCAAAACATCTTTCTAAAATATGTCAGTTTAAGTTTGCTTTATCATAATGTGACCAACTGATGGGCTTTCAGGTTGATGTAAAGATTTAAAAATAACTCACAAACCTGACAGTTGGCTTTAACGTATTAGAAAAACATTAGTGATTAATTTTTTGTTTTAATTTTAACTATAGCTCAACCTATGTGGGGACCGGAAAAACCGAACAAAAGTAAAGTAAATGTATGTAAATAAATAAATTACATTCATGTAAATAAAATTAAGTATGCTTAAGTATTTGTGGGTGTTCAAAATTCTAAACCCCTCTAAAAACATTTATTTTAATAGTTGCAACACAAAAATACGTTAGTATTCATTAGAACCCGTTTTAGCACTAGAAGCTAACAGCTTCGGTTTTCTAATCTTAAGGGTTCAATCAATCAGAGTCGAGGGAAATAAATGCAGGTCCTGGATTGACTGCTTCGTACCTGCAACAGCCAATAGCGTGTCAAGTATCATTGTTGCTAGGCAGGCTAGCTTACAACCTGCATTTTCTTTTGAGTATTTCGGATATTTTCAACAACAAATTTGGTGATTTTTCAGGGAATAATTTGAATAATTAGCAGACACCTTTAAAAAAATAGCTTAATAAAAACCTTTTGAAAGTATATTATTCTGCAAATTCTACTCCAGTGTATGAGCTTCTGAAAAGTGGAAAAATATTGACATTTGGGATATTCAGTTGACTGACAACTGAAAACAACAAAACAATTACAGCTGATACAAATTAATTGTTATCCATGGTGTTTTATTTAGAACAAAGAATATTAAGGCATTCCTGACATTGTTTTATCGGGTAACCAGCTGATTTTTGCCATATTAAAGACGTATTTTACTTAACACGTCCAGATAACTTTTTCACTTAAACAACAACAAAAAAATCCTTTTCTGTAGCTTCGATTCACTCCACTAACACTCACTTCGAGACACACAAGACCTCAGCAGAGCGGAGCCGCGTCCTGGTGTTGCTGAAGTGAAAGCGGCGTTGGTTCCTGCAGGAGCAGCAAGACAGACCCATAAATCATACGTCTACTAATGGCAGCTCCAAATGAGCCTTCTCATCAGACAAGACAAGTGCCTTGCTTTGTGTGCTACTTCAGGCTCCAGTGTAACATCTGTGCGCTCTCAACCAACCCTGCATGAGATGTGTGGCGCCTTTGTACTCATTAGGCATCGTCTGCTGAGACCAAACAGTTCAATTTAGCTACATTTACAGCAAATCTGAGGGATAAACACTAAAAAGCAATGCTATGTTCCCTAATATTGGGTTATTTAAACTTTTACCAACAGCTTGTATAATGTAATATGTAAGTTACAATCTTGGAGAAATTAGGACACACCATCAAATATTCAGTTCATTATAAAGAAATCTTCACACGTGAATGTCTAATCTGTGGGAAACTATGGTTTAAAAATAAAGTGTTATTTTTTCCCCTACCAAATCCAATTAATTGTTTTGTCTAAAAATATTTTCAAAAATATTTTTCATTTCAATCGTCCCTTCTGTGAGCCATGCAGAAGAGTATTAGTCAGGCGACAAGATCTTTTTGTTTTATTATGAAAATGTATTTGTAATTAATAATAGCAGAATAAGTTGTGACTTTACCAGGAAAAATGTATTAATATTATCAGAAAACACACCTCTTTTTGGTAATTTTAGTCAGGATTATTACTCAGACTACAAGATTTTTTTGTTTCAATACAAAAATTTTAATAAAAGTTACAACTTTTCCAGAAAAAAACACTTTAAAATTACCAGTAAAATACAATTTTTTAGGAGAAAAACAGCTTTTTTAGAATACAGTCATCAGTATCAGATTTGATCACCTTGTGCAGAACTTTCTTTAAAATAGACATTTATTTCAACAATTATTTATGATAATTTGATACTTAAAGATTAAAAAGATCACATAATGCTCAACATTTAAATATTTGGCTATTTTTCGCATTCAAGTTTTCATAGAATACGACTTTATGCAAGTAATGTTACAAATTTATTCTTATAATTAGATTTTAAGAGAGAAAGAAAGAGAAATCTCAGTTGACCTGGATTCAAAGTTCAAAATATAAAACTCACTTGTCAAACAAAATGGCCGACCTGCGCTGACATCACTCTGAACTGTGGAAAAGAATCACAACTTTCCAAAAATTAAAATGTGAACAAACGGAAAAAAAAAAAGTTATCTTTCAAAACTATTTAAGCAAAACAAAAGACATGAAGTGTCACATCAGCAGCGTTTAGAGCCTGGAGACGTCTTTCAGCATCTTACAGGCTGCGTTCAGGGCGTTTTGACTGCGCTTGTTTATACACTCAACTGGTGTTTAATACATTTTAAAGCCAAAAAACCCCTTTTTAAAAAAGTTTTTACTTAAAAAAAAAACGGAGGATTTTCAGTTGTGTTCTTGCATCTAAGCACAATTTATCACTTTTAGAAATTCAGCCTTGACGTCTTTGCTACTTAAAGCCGGTTCTTCTAATCATGCAGAGTAAATATTATTGATGATTTTCATTAAACGCAAACAAATGAGTGAACAAAACTGGTTGAATGCGTTTTTCTTTAAATGCACTTGAGCCTTGAAGAGGATAGCAGCTGATAAAACCTTATTCCAATAGCATGAATTAAAAGTTATAGCCTGCAGCTTCTGACTAAAGCACAATTTGATGTATCACCTGAAAAGAGGCTTCTGTCTCCTTTGGCGTGCCAAACCCAATGAATGTTGGGCTTTTGTTCCATTTGGTGAGCGTATAATGGAGTTTGAGTGAGGTTTGCTGGTGCTGTATGCAGATAGCGGCTGAATGGAGGAGAATGTAATTACTATACCTGTCCATGCAACAATGGCCGACCACCTCTCCCACCCCGGGCGCCACTCGAACAAGCTCAAAGCAAGTGCAGCTGAATTGTGAGATCACATAAGCCACCGTCTGCGTTGAATAGATGTAAAAAAAAATAAAAAATTTAAAAAGTAAAAGCAGATGGATTTATCTCCAAGCGAACGTCTACTTTTCCATCCTTGGTGCCAGTGTGGGTTTTGTTATTTATAGAGCTACTTTGATGCATTAAAAATCTCATTTCAGGTTGATTCATGAGCAGGAAGGAAGCAGTTTTACAGGCGGCATAAAGTTTGCAGGCGTACAAATGTGAAAATAACTAGGCATTAAAAGTCACAACTGCTGTGTAAAATATATTAAAAGCTGCCTGTAGAAAGCAGTTCCTGCTCTCATCCCAGACAAATCACAAGCTGCTAACTTTCCCTGTCACTTTTCAGCTTATTCCAACTCAGGTTGGACTCCAATATCACGAATGAATAAATTCAACGGTATAATTTATGACATTTCACTCTGGTGAAAAAGCTGGTGAGGTTTTTTGTTGTTGCCCTCTGGTGAAGCATTTGTATTATTTTAATAAAGAAAATCCTCTGATTCGTTTTAAATTTTAAATATTCCTGTGATTTTTGATGAGAAAATCAGTGCTTATTTATAGAAAGCAGGATATGCACATTAAAAGGACAAAATTTAGGAGAATCCACTTTGAACGACTCCACTAGTTTAACATGGGGATTATAATCATTCAAAAATGACAGAAAACATTTTTAAAATTTGTCTTTTTATTTCAATCATCCCTTCTGTGAATTGTATAAAATATTATTAAATTGTTTTGGTTTAATTATGGGGAATATACTTATAATATTAGCACAAAATGTGCAATTTTACCTGAAAAACTTTGCTATAAAAGTTATTTTAATAAGAAAAAACTTGGATAATTAATTTTTAATTTTACATGTTGGGAGTTCTCATAAATTTACTACTTAATTCTCCCAATATTATTATTTTATTCTCGTAGATTTAAGATTTTATTCTAATTATTTTCACTTTATAGTCACTGAAACCCAATGATTGAATCGATGGGGGGGAAAAATCAAGATTTTCCAAAACCTAAATCTTCAAAATCCAAAATCCTAACGATTAATCAGTGTTATAATAGTTTGTATTTTTTGTTATTTCATTGTAGCTTTTTGTTTTTCTAATTCAGTTAGTTTCAGAGTCTGTGCTGGATTTTATTAGTTGTTATTAGCTCAACAGTGTTTGGTTTTTGTTACATTCTTACTGGTTATCGTTGTAGTTTAAGTTTAAAGTTCAGAATTAAAAAAGATTAAAGTATTTTATTGTGTTTATGTATCGATTTGATAATAATACTCAACATGAGATAACATTTTCAAAACCATTTATTCAATTATTGTGGAGAAAGCAGCTGACTGACGCCATTTTGCGGACTAGAATAAGTGCAACGATATATTACCAGTTAGTTGAATTTTTTTCCAATTAACTACCAATTTTATTTATTTCAGTCTGGAAAAATGTTTTATCAATTGCAGTTTTTACTTCATTAATTCTCACTAACTGTAACAACATTGCCTAGCTCTGCCTAAATGGATACAAAGTTGGATTAAATCCACTTTTCTTACTTTAAAAAAGTTCAAACAGCATAAAATGAAAGTTCTAATTACACAGCAGGTTTGCAGCCAAGTTTAAAAATGAAAAAGTTTTCTTCTTGACAGAAAAGTGTGGAGTTTAGTGCCTCCCTGGCAGCAGCCTGTCTGTAGCTTTGGAGTTTGGATCTGGTCTGCAGGCCTCCAGCAGCTGGGGATTCAGCTCCTTTCCTAAGGACTGTTTTGCAAGGTGGACACTTTCCAGAGAGCGACTTGCGTCTGGCTCTGTTTACCCACCGGACTTCAGTCAGTGTTTTGCCGTTCTTGCAACTTGAAATATGTCAAGTAAGAGCAGATTTCCTTTTTATTTTCTGGCCTTCCTCACTTTTAGGTGACAGCTGCTGAGCTGGCACATGTGCATCATGCTCTTAAGCACTGGTGTCGCTATGACAGCAGCGCTGACGCTGCACATGAGCAGGAGACACTCTGTGCATCTTTTGTGACTCTGTGATTGGAAAAAAAGATACCAAGTTGAAGAACAAAAGTAGAAGCAATTTTCTGAAGCCAAGGGGAAAATATTGAGGTCAAGTGATCTTCATTTTTTCCGTCTGGATCTGAAGTGAGAGCTTGTGGGTTAGTGCTAAACACATATCCCTAACTATTTACTGTGCAACCACTGTGTTGTGTATGTAATGAGAATGTATTTTTTCTATTTTCTCAATGACTCAAATCATCAAACAAATACTAATACCAAAATTTCATTATTTATCGAGGTAAGAAAAATAACCAAGCCAATAAACAGTTCACACAGGAGCCGCCATCTTGGAAGGCTGCATATCAGCTTTTTCTAGATTTTGCTAGTTTGGTTATTTTAGCGGTTTTCCCGTCTTGGGAGGTTCATCACCAATCCCTGTTTTCTGCTTTTGTTGATAATATTTATCACTGTGGTTCTCTGGAGTCCAAAGCCGTTTGGATAATGTCCTTCTTTCTCATCTGTTGTTGAGTCTATTTAAAGCCTGATGTGTTGCCTGTCTGTTTATATTAACAGACAGGTTCTAGTTAATTAAGACATATTTGTGAGTCCATGTGTCACACAGGGATAATGTTTATTGGTAACTAGCTGCTAATACCCCTGCTAGCTAGCTAATTAAGAATGATAAAGCTAGCTAACTGTTTTATGTCCATTATAGGTAAGAGCAAATTAATTGCAGGTTGGATGGATGACATTCATCTTTGCCATTGGCTCACTTCTGTTGCCAACCCATACAATATTTTTCTTTTGTACATTTCCGTGGAGCTACATGTCTTAATTTCCATTCATGATGATCTTCAAAAGTCTTAATTTTGAGTCAATTAAACCTGCAGAAACCTTGAGTGTGTATGTTAGTAAGTATTGGTTATCAGGAGGCCTGATGCACAATAAATTTTCCCGGAAGTTATTGCAATAAACATTATTATTGTTGCTTTGGAATCATTTTCAAGTAAAATAATGGTACATTTCTTACAAACATTTAACACTTCAACTGGAAGACATTTTAAATATCCAAAATAAAAAAGCAGAAACAACAAATAAAATCAATTATGAAGTCTTTGTAAACAAAATTGTTAATTGAGACAAAAACCACTGAAGACTTTTGTCATCCAGTTTTTGGTAGAAAGAGCAAAAAGAGAAAAATTATTACTCATGCAAATAGAAACTGTTAATTTATCATGAGTTTAATTGATTTATTGTTTATCGACCATCACAGCAGCCCAAATGTTCAAATCAGTGCATTCCTTATTTCCTAGGTTTGTTTGTTTTACCTTAATAAATGAAGTTATCATTTGGAGAGGGACCTTTGTATTTCCTTATGTTATCGCTATGTCATATTTTATCGAGTTTGATCTGAAACATTTAAGATGACAGCACTGCATGTGTCTGAGTTGAGGGAACAGACGAGATGAAACCCAAAACTTAAATGATGTTGGGTAGTATCCTCAAAGGAAACCGCAGCGACTCAGTCAAAAAATGTTTACAGTTCTCATTTCTGAAGATCTCCCAGAATATCATGTTTGAAAAAGAAGTCAAAAAACCAATAATTGCTCATCTTCTAAGTGGTGGCAGCTTATTTCCACAAGTGTTCAGATCTATCCCTGAAGAGCCCTCAACACCTCGCCGTCACGCCGCACCCAAAACACTCCCAGGGATAAAACCACACAGAGAGAGTGGATGCATGATTTTACAGGCTCGACTTTAATGCTTGTGTGCGATTCTGCAAAAAGGCATCTCAGTCTTTGGGTTTATTGACCGGCTCCTTTCTGCCTCAGCCGTAGTGACCATCAGATCAGCCATCCTTTGCTTCACAGTTTATGAACTTGGAAGTGTAGCGAGCTGATGATGGACTGTGGGGATGTGAAAGAGGGATGGCACCTGACCCACAGCAACCTGTGAGTGGAGAGTGTGGGAGGGTAATAAATGAGTCTGGAAAGTGAAATACTGAGAAAAAACTGGAGTTTATCTGGATTCTGATATTTGGGAGCAAAAATTCAACACATGCTAGATTCATGACACAAGTACAGCTCAACATCACTCAGCTTTTCCACAACAATGACTAGCATTGGTTTCAGCTGTTACGTTAGCAATATAATGTGCTAAATCGTAAATGTACGCCTGATATATAAAAGAAAAAGGGACGCAGTGCTTTCCTACTAATTGTCAACATTACGACAACTAGATAAAAAGGTCATAAGAGTTTTAATTAAGAAGAAAATAGCAAGAAAAGGAAGTAGCTCAGTTATGCTAGCTTGACTATGATAACCTTAACTTATAGATGTGATGTGGGATTTGTTGCTTTTCGGTTCAGTTACAAAATAAAAACAATAACATTGATTCACAAATAATTTTTTAAAAATCACTAAACAATCTGTATCTCAGTTCAAGTTTTTGTAGGTTTATTTTACATTCAAGTTCAAGCATTTTAGTTCAAGCATCACTGGTCAGATTTAAATAATATAAGGGGGAAATTTCCTCAACAAGCTTGAATAGATTCAAATAATCAATTTATAATCAAATGATCCAGAATATATTTTGATGGATGTGAAACCTTTAATAATTTTTCAGGTTGAATAAATGCCGTTTTGTTCTTTGGATCTATTTGACATTTAAATTAAATGCGTCGACAGCTTTCAAATAAAATAAATGTCTGTTTAATAAATAGCACAATTTATTTTTCGGCATGTTTCTGTCATGTCTGCAGTGTAACATAATAAAGATATAAAACCTCCTTACCAGGAAAATAATCTTATTTTGTTAAAGCAGGACATTTAATTCATCATAACAGTGAATAATTTAAGATTTTGTTTTCCAACAAAAGAAAAAGCTAAACATTTATTGCCTTATTCCTCATATGGAGGAAACATGATACCTGGAAATCCCTCATAATAAAACCAAGCAGCTCAGGGGACGAAAGCTGCAGGAAGATTTAATATATACAACTAATAAACACTCCCAACATTCAGCGTTAGGCGCCTGGATTCCCCACCATCTGAATGTGCAACATTTCCTGAATAAATTAATTTAAAAGTTTTAATTGCTGTATTTCCAGCCAGACATTTTGAATCGGGAGCCGCTTCTCACATCTGCACGGCGCCTGTTACAGTTTGTGTCTGTGTGATAAATTTAATGAGTTTAGTCTTTGTAGAGAAAGATGACCTTTTTAAAATGACATTGCCAGATGAAAAGACTCGGCTCAAACCAAACAACAGCAAACGTCTTCCCCGAGGTCCAGCGGCTGATCAGAAAACTCCCCGGGTTTGACAAACCCGCCGTTTTCTGCACATCTGGAGGTGAACGCAATTACAAATGAGCTGAGGTGCATGTAAACAGTTCCTCAGATTGCTTTCCGTATTTTATAAAAAACCACTGCGGAGGAGAAAATATGTGTTAAATGAGGCAAAGCAAAGGAGCAGAAGGTCCTCTCACATCCTTCTTAGCGATGCTTCTGTTTGCAGCTCTCATCAACATTATGATCTAATCTGCACAGCCATATTGCCCTTTGATGCACTTTCTGCCATTATGTTCACCGTTAGTGGGAAGAGTTTCAAGAGGTTTCCATTACTACACGAGGAAAAACCTCAAGTCAGTAAATACGGTGAGATCTTTGGAGGGTTTGAATTTCCTCTAGTGTTCGAACAGGGAGCTTCATTTACAGGCTTTATAAAATATAATTATAAGCCGTAACTCTGCAAATACATGACAGATATTAGTTGATAAAACATAATCGTGTGTTCTATCATTATGTCTGAGTTTCATAATGATTTTATGAAACTATTTTGTTTGCTTAGTAAATCTGGTTCATTTGGGGAGGTGTGAATGTCTCTGTTCGGTTGAACGCACGGCATTCTGGGTAAATAAAACCAAAACAAATGCACTTCACTAGCGCCAAAGACAAAACAGGAATAAAACAACTGCCTAAATCTGGTGTTTACATTTCTTGAAGTTGGAAGTTGCGTTCATGTCTTCTTCAGAGGTTTCTGTCGTTTCCTTCAGTTGTTCTTGTTGCAGCGCCCCCATAGGTGAGGAGGAGAACAGGTTTTCGGACTATTAGGTGTGAAAACCCCTGATAGTCTGGTAGTTGTGCACCCGGCCTTAAGAAAGTCTTGTGTATCCAAAATAAGACCTTGAAAATTTTGTATTCATAAAAAAAAGTAAGTTATCCTTAAATATGTTAATCCCAGCTCTTAAATTTTTATGTATTAGGACTATTTAATCTTTTATATTCTCTGTTTTTTGTTTTTTCCTCATGGTTCTTTTCTTTCAGGCAAAAATTTGAATAAGAGCAAATCTTTGTTGCATTCTGTGTCTCATGGCGATTGATGCTACTGCTAACTAGCTGCTAACATATCCTAGCTAGCCAGCTAGCAAATTTTTTTGCATCTGTCTTGGATAAGTGCAAATTTATCATCGATTGGCTGGATGATGTTGCTTAATGGCAAAATAAAATCGAATTTGGGTCACATTCAGCCTCCAAGACCTGAAAACCAGAAGATAAAAAGTTCAACAAAAATCTAAAAAAAAATATACATTTAAACGTACAAGGAACAGAACACAAAGTAAACACTGAACTGGATATATCAAGACTTATTCTACATAAAAATGCCAAAACCAAAACACCCTATGACTGAAACAATCAACGAAAGCAAAAACAAACCCCAAAAAACAAAACTGATGATCCTTCTGTCAATAAAATAAGACCAATAAAAACTGTAAACAACATTCAGACATAAATTAGCAAAGGAAGTGACACAGACAGATGCCAAGATGCTTTAAATTGAATTAAACAATGTATTAATCAAACCCTAGCTGATTTCTTTATAAAACTGGACGTAATGAAGACTAATTGTGTCTGTACCTCTAATCAATTACCGTCTTCATCATCCTGCTTTTGCTCCGCACTGAAATATGAGAAGTAAGATGCGAGACGAGTGCGAGGTGGAGTCAAACTTTTCCCTCTTGCTCCTTGAATTTTAATGCGCTTTCACTTAATTTTATTGTCCGACCAGATTGAAAAACACATCAGTCTGCGTTAGAGCCACACGGTAGCCTCATTACTCAGTTATGGAAGACTAATCGGACTGACGGTGTAACCTCAGTGAGTGTCTGTGTCAGTCAGAGAGCGGTGGCTTCAGGCTGGGGCAGATCAACCATCTGCCTGCTTCATCGCTCCATTTATGCTGATGAGAGTGAAAACTAGAAATCCACCTCCTTTTATCTGCATGTCACGCAGATCTTTACATTCAAAAAGATTTTTTTGTACTGGTTTTGCTTCTATTTGAGACGTTTTGACATTAAAATGTATCTAATTATTGCTACAACACTCAGAGATCATTCAATTAAAAAAAAAAACAAAAAAACGTCACTGATTTTCCAGGTTGAGAAAAGTATGACCAGAAAGAAAAAATATCATTCAGATCTTTGTTCGTGTCAAGTAAATAACAATAAACAAAACAAACAAACAAACAAAAAAGTCAAATGAACATTTTATTTTCCAGACTTGCTTTCCTCTTTAATTCATGTACAATCAAATGACGCTCTTTATGAAATCCCTGTAAATAAATCTGAAGTACATTAACATCTTTATGATGGCATTTTTGAGAAATTATATGTTTTACTTACACATAAATTTAAATTCTGGTTGATTTGTGGAAAAAGAAGCTTGAGAAAAATAATAAAATAACGATACCAAATTCTGCTTTAAAGAATTGGCATCTATTAGCAAATACAAGAGTCTGAACTAGAGGTTGTCTTGCAAAAACACAACAATAAATCAACCTATCACCCACTAAACCAATGCAATTTGCAGAATATTTTTGCACTAAAATAACTACAGAGTGAAAATACAGAATTCTGAGTTCTTCAGTATCTTGTTAAAATCCCAGTAAGATACTTTATAATTTGTGGTTCTAAGAGTAAAATTGTGCAGACGTTTTATTAATGCCAACACTTTTGCAATTAAAGCTTGTCGACTTCCCCCTACAGCAAACTCTGCTTCGTGATTAAAGGCGAACATGTCATATGTTTCAGACATCTGGCTCCAAATACAAGGAAATTCTGTTGTTTTTTTTACTACCAATGTTTTCAACTTGAATTGCCACAAAATAAAATCTTTTGGGGAATTTCTGGTGATTTGCTGTAGCAGATACTCTCTGTAGGGATATTCGACTACTAATCCATACATATTGTGATAAAGTTTATTATTTTCCATAATGTAATGATTAAAATTAAACTGTCATATATTTTAGATTCTTTGCACACTAACTGAAATATTTCAGGTCTTTCATTGTTTTAATACTGATGACTTTTGGCATACAGCTCATGAAAACCCAAAATTCCTATCTCAAAAAATTAGCTAGGACAAAATTGGCAGAACTAAGTAGAATAAAATCTCTATTACGAGAACAATTTTTCTTACAAAAAACATAATGAATATGTTTTGTATACATTGTAAAACATAAAATCTTGCCAGGTATTTTTGGTCTTGTGCAAATATCTTAGTACACTTAAAATATGTCTCAAACTTAATTAAATGCAACTTTTCAGCACAATATAGGAGCTTGGAATTATAGGAATTATTTACTTGTTTCAAGTAAAGAATTCCTTAAATTTTGGAGAAAAGTTCTTGTTCTGTTGGCCCATTATTTCACTTATAAAAAGGCATTTTTACGTTGTTATAAGTGAAATAATCTATCAACGTAATTCGTAATTTTTTATCAATATTAACAATATATTTACTTTAAACAAGCTCCTGTATCTTGCTGAAAAGTTGCATTTGAGTTAGTTTTGTTTTATTTCAAGCGTATTTGTACTCAAAACGGGACTTTTGTGTTTTTGCAGTGCAGCCTATAGACCTATGAACTGTTAAAAGAAGCATAATAGGTAACGTTTAGAAATATATAAGCTACCTGCAAGTAGAGAACATGTGGAATCTTTCTGAAGGTGGCTCAAGTGAAAACTTTAAACCCAGTTTTAATGAATAATATCCTTTGTTAGATTTTTCCTAAAAAAATGTTAATCTAAGCATTTTGTTAAGAAAAACCCTGATTGGGAATCAAAGAGTCACTTTCCTCCATCAGGTCGATCGACCTCAGCGCTGTTCTCCAGGATCGCCTTCGCCTTCCACCAACAGCGGCAGCTGACAAATTACTTTTGATTTGCTCATTTCACATCTGACCTTACAATATCGGATTTACAATTGGGCTGTTCAGACAAAATAGCTCTGCAGATTGCCTGCGAGAACAGGTCCTAAAACATCACTCCGAGGAACACCGGTGCTTATTGATCGAGATGAGTGGAGCCTTATGATTGCAGAGGGATGAGAGAACCCAAGAATCACTCAGGACTTTCAGACGGAAACTCTGCAGCAGGAGGAAACTTTCTGTCCAAAGACATTTATTATTATCTAACTGTAATATAAGCTGCCTTAGCTTAAATAACTGTCACCAAATAAGATCCAAACTGCTGTTATGTGTCAGGAGAAAAGCTTATAGATTGAAAGTGAGGATTGGATGAAATAGTTTTTTTGCTGGAAATATTTCTAGAAGACGTAAATCTCTCGTCCTGAGGTGAATATATGGACGAACACGGATACTGTGGATTCTCTGGTATTTTTCAAGAATTTGATACAACATGTACCTGCAAATCCTTTAGACCTTGACTAGAAACTCTTCTAATACAGATTTAAACGGCTAAATGATTAAATTTTACTCATTATTACGCGTAGTGACAAACAGCATGAACACAGAAGCTAACAACTAGTTTTCTTGAGTAATGAAACTTTTACTTGAGTAAAAATAAGTTGACGTATCTCTACTCTCACTTGAGTACATTTTCTGGAAGTAACTGAAGCTAGCTGTTAGCATGCTGCCGCTCTCTTCCTGTCTCTAATCGCTGCTGTAAATAAATCCAGTTTTCTTTAAAGTGACTCTATAAACTTCTCCTCCGACTGATAAAAAGTTGCTCTTGTTGGACGTCTTTTCCTTTATCCTCTGTTTCGGCTCCATAATGTCTCCGCTCACAGTATAACGACGAGTGTAAACATGGCGTTGTGATGACAGTGGCTGGACTTCCTGAGGTGTCAGGATGACTTGAAGTGTAGGCAGCAGCTCTATTAAACATACATCTCCCCTCCAGGCAGAGCCGCCATCCCCTGTGTGATTCATTCGCCCAGCAGGGAGCAACAACTCCTCAAAACCTCCAATATTTTCCCAGCCTGTTGGTTTCCACCGCCTATCAAAGGTTGAGTTCCCTCCTCCTGGTTTTGCTTATTCCTCACTTGCCTCGTTGCTTTGATTTGGCAGCCGCTCTCCACCGCCACCCACACGCATTCATCAAAAATAAAAAAATGAGAGAGACTTCCCATTCCTGCTTGATTCACTAAAAAAAATGGACTGCAGTGAATTTCAACTTGCAGGCGACGCGTGCGCTTGCTCCAACGTTTTCCTTTGATACAGATGTAAATGAAGCGCTACGCCTGTGAAATCCGTGTGATTAAATGTGAAGGATAACCGCTCGCCTCCTGCTGGGAACATGATTTACAATTTCACCTCAGTTCCTGTCTTTCAGGCGTCACATAAAACAGATTGGCTTGTTAAATTGAGCTGTTGTTAATGTTAATTAACTCTAATTGATTGCCACCGTAAAATTGTTTATTTGCAAAATGCCGCCATAATAATTCAGGAGGAATCAGTCAACAGATCACGTTTCCTTTTATCGTTACTCTGTAGATTTGCTGATATAATATATCTTAACTATGATTTTCACATCAACCCACATCATCACTCGTCCTCCACCGAGTCCTGCCTGACGTTAGCAGAGAGCTTTAGCTTCACTCACATACAAGTTTAATTAAGTTCCAAAACATATAATTAAATAGTAAGATACATAAAATAACTATTGTATTATAAAAAAATGCTAATTATTGCTAAAATATTTATTAAGTTAATGAAATAAATTGCAATATACCAACATTGACCAACCCTGTTCTAACTGCTGTGTGATACTTTTCTGTTTTATGGATTTAACTCTTTCATCTTGTTGAGTTTTAGTTTTTACGTGGTTCAGGTGTTTTGTCTGAAATAAAGAAAATGATTAACCATTTCTAAATAAACTTAAAAATAAAAAATATTCTAATGCCAAGTAATAAATTAATTGATAAAAATACATAATTTTTAAATATTTTTTTAAAAATAACTCAGAAGAATAAAATTATTAAAATAAAGATAAACAAAATAAAATGACACATTGTGAGCTCCATACTTCACACAGTTGAAAACATTTGATTAAAGTCCACTGGAGCAGAGCAGGATCTGCTTCACCTGTTGAAAATCGACCCAGAACGGCGTAATCAGACCCCCAGCCCACCATCTTGCCTTCACATCGCCGTCGGTGGTACACCTTCTCTGTGGATTACCCATAATTCAGCCCGGCACCGACTAGCACTCAATCTCATCAGGGGTCACATGGGCTGGCGAGCGGTGGCAGCCGTCCTGGCGGCGGCGCTGGCAGCAGACGGCTTGGCCGGCAGCGAGGAGCTGAGCTGAGCTGTGGACTGTCGCCTTCAGCAGATGGGCTGCAGACACACGACTTCACTCCGACTACTGATCACACTATATCATGACGCCCTGTGGGCCGTGTCAATCCTGAACACACAGGCTGGAATGATATCTGCTCCGAGGTATTAAGAGCTGGGTGGTAACTGTTGTCAGGCTGTCACAAACAAGGTGACATATTCTTTGATGGGAGAAAAAAGCAATCTGCTGTAAATGTTACCGAGGGGGAAAAAACGGTTTTATTGGGTTTCACACTGACAGGAGGACATCAGGTCGTGTCCTTTGTGGCTTTATTGATGATGTTTTTTGCTAATTTTTCACAGGTATATCAGTGAAATATGTGAAAGTGGCTCTTATTTGGAAGCAAGTGGAATATAGGAGTGTTTTAGTGTTTTATTTGGATGTGGAGAAGATGTGTTACTAACATAGGAGATTTGTCACTGCAATAACATCAGTCTGAGCTGGTTTTGCCCTGGACTCAGCCTGCTGGAGCAAACATCTCGATGTTGTGCCGCGGTTTCTGGAGGGACGGTGTCAACAGAAGGCTGCTGTAGGCAGCAGGCAGGTGCTGCTGCTGTGAATCAGCTCAGCCTGACGCGTACTTAGCCAAGGCCCAGGCAGCTTTAGCATGTGTTCATTAGCGGATGCCGGGGAAGCTTATCATTCTGAATAGCCTCATTAGTGATAGGGATTAATAAGCGGCAGGTTCATTAGAGAGACAGGCGGAGAAGTGTGTTGGCAGAATTGCAACAAGGATGCGGCGCTACAGACTGGCCTTGGCCTCTCGTGTTGTTTCAGCTAATAACAGCAGAGGCTTTAAGATCAAGAAGAATAAACATCGTCTGGTTTTATTGTGTTCTGGTTGTTGCTGCATGTTGTATCACTTTTATTATTGATCAACCTGTTAATCAGGCATCTTGTTAAAGAGAGTTCCTTCTCAGTTTGAAAAAATGTTTAATTTAAGTAGGGCCGAAACGATTAATCGTAATAATCAATTATTAAAAAGTAACTTAGTGATCGATTAACTGTTAACTGGAGTTTGCAGACTCACAGAAAGGCAATTTGCTGAGAAAAACAACATATTCAAAGCAGCAATTTGACAAAAATTGTACAAAATATGGCTGAAAAACGTATCACAATATAAGCGTTTCATTTCAGTCGATATTAATATTGATGAATTGATTAATTTTTTTATTTTTAGATATCTTAAATACTGCCAAACTGATGACATGTTCCTGGTTCATCCACAGTTTTCAGTCCACACCGTTTTTTAAATTTTTTTATGCAGTTATGAGCCACAATGACAAAACATAAAACTGCTACTCAACAGGTTGTTGCTAGGTAACTATAGAATGAGTGAGTTACTAGGTAACCATAGAATGAGTGAGTTGGTTGATTCCACCAAACTTGCTTAGCTAGTTGTGAGAGGTGGAGCAGCGGAAGCTTTTCCTCTGCCCACAACTCCCAGAATGCTGTGCAGTTTTGGATCAGACTTCTATTGATGTCGATTATGTCTCTATTGCGATATATAGTGTTACTGATTTATTGTTCAGTCCGACTATTTCTACATTTTGACAATAAAATGTTTATTTCATTCTCTTGAAAAAGGAAATGATTTACTTATTTGCATATTTTAATGTATTTCTATTATTGTATAAAACAGGTTAGATTAATAATCTGTAGGGTAATGCAGGTTTTTCATCATAAAATAAACAATAAGTAAAATAATTGTTAGTTGCAGGCCTAAATTTATGACTTGCTGAATATGAAAACCTGGAAAACTGAGATCTTTGCTTTGGGACAAAGTTTTAGAAAATATGCATATTTACATTTCAAGCTTACAAAGAAAACCATAGTGTTTAATCACAGAGCTAGAGTTTTAATAACTTGACAGCACAAGTTTTCTTTGCGTCTGAAACATTTACATGACAAACATATACAGAAATAGAAAATCATAAAGGCGACAAACACCTTTCCTCTCCGCTGTGCGTTGGAAATATGAATGAACGCGACCTTGAAGTGAGTTATCCATGCAGCAAACTTTCTTCCTTTGGCATCTGAATAACTCTGAGCTGCTGGCGAACCGCTGCATATGCATCCCCTGCCGAAAGCAGGCTGAAAAAAACCCTTTTGCCTCATGCGCTTTTGTGGCTCATTAAATATTAAATGCAGTGCTACTCTGTGTTCTTTTATTTATCCAGTGCTTCAACAACTAAGATTCAACGCCCGGTCTGCGTTCAAGAAAATACTTTGGAACTTGTTGTTCCATCACACAGGGCTTTAAAATACTTGAGGGTCAATAAATCCTCTGCAGTTACTGATTGTTTCTTCATTCTTGATGGTAAATATTGTTTTCCTTTCACTAGTTTCATCTGCCGTTGACTCACGCTGTGCTTTCAAGTTCCTGTGACTCCGCTACGCCATCATAGTGACTCTTCTTCTTCTCCTGATTCTCATCGACTCCGATCAGTTGGGCTTTTTTCAAGAGTCAAAATCCAAACAATCTTTATCAATCTGGTGTGAAAGTAAACAGTTGTTCTATGCCGTAATTTTTATGCCAATTGTCTTACTCCAAGATGTGTAATCTTGGATGTTTTTTGGATTTAAATAGCTCAGGTGATGTGTTTTATTACAATAAACCATAATTATGAGGAATTTTGTATTCATCAAGCAAAATAAGGTGCAAAAGAGATTATCCTGATTCCAAAAAGTAAAAAAAATTGTACTATAATTGGGGCTGCAACTAACAATTATTTTACTATTTGATTATTTTTGATGATTGATTGATTAATCGGACAAAAAAATGGCACATTCTACAGATTTTTTTTATTTAAGCACTTAAGACATTTTTGCATATTATTAGATACCTACTAAAATGTGCAAACAAGTAAATAATTAAATATATTTTTTAAATAAGAAAATAAAGATTTTAGTGTCTAAAATTCTTTTAATAAATTTGAATCAGGAGAAGCTAAAACTAGACGGCTTAAAAACAAAACCATTTCCAGATACAAATTACTTATACTTTTGTACAGTCTTGGCTTAATTAGTACTCTAAATATGAATTTTTTTTCACCAAACAAACTTTTTGTTAACAATTAGTTAGTGGACAATTATTTCAATTATTGATTAATCACAATTAATCTAAACTAATCAATAGAGCATCATTGAAATTGGCCAGTTTTTGGGGTTTGACCAGAAAACCACCAAACATTTTGTTTCAAGTGGTGAAGAATATCTAAATATAGCATAAATCACCTCCAGCCAATAATCAACGATACTCCAAATTCTGACACTAGCAACCCGGGATCTGAAGGTTGGAGCTAAAGTTAATACGTATGGGATCAGCAGATGTTTTTCTGTCCTAACTTCAGTGACCAGAAAATCCATTAAAGTCACACAAATCTCGATTCTTTCCATTTTGACGTTTGGTTTGAACTTCACAAAGTTATCTTTGTTGAGCTTAGATCCCTAAAAGTTGTGACATATTTGCTTGAAGAGGAATTTCAAGATGCACCATTTTAGAAAACCACTAGGTATCACACTAGAGTACCAACGTTTTTATTTTAGACACAATTAGAAAAGTTTGGTCTGATTCAACTGAATTCAACAAAATTCGACTTAGCAAACACAAACATCAAATTTTCAAGAATGTCCCTTTATGACTAAAATAAAGGGACATTCTTGAGCTAATTATCTAAATTCCCAGTGGTCAAACTCGATGCATCAGTCCACCAAGCAGGTGCATTTGTTAATTTTCTGCTTTTATATGAAGTGCAAATGATGTTTACCCACTTGTAGACTCTGATTATGCTGAAAATAAATGAACATGTTTTTCAGATTTTGAGTCTCGCAACCTCAGCCACGAGTTGACGCGACTGACCTCCCCTCTCTTCAGCGTTTCAAATAAAAACGCTAAATAATTTGGTGCCTCTGTGGCACTCTAAAGGCTCTGAGAACATGTCTGACGCCTACAACAGGAATTAGTATGCGACAGATGTTGCGAGGCATCAGAGCAGCACAACGACTGCAACAAAACTGCAGAAGTTCGACACAGATGTACCTGGCAGCAGCAGCAGAAAGAAACGAGGAAGGAGGAGTTCCTTGGCTCCGTTCGTCTGTAATTTGAGCTGCAGGAGGCAGTGCACCTGTTTCTGAGGAGACAAAGCAACCAGAAATCTGATTTGCATCTGGGTTCGTCATAAATAATCATCAGCTTCAGCAGGTGCAACACATTGTGCCTGAATCTGAAGCCTAATAGGGATTCCTCGTCCCCCCAACACATCTTTGAATAGATTTTAGTGGGTTGCTTTGAGCAACACACAATGCGCAATGGCGTTATAAATAAATTGGAAATTTAATTTGGATTATTCTCAAACACCTTCAATATCACTACGACCCCTAAAACAGCAAATTTGGTGTCCAGACACCATCAAATTGAAACTGCTGGCTCCCCACATAATTCATTAAACTAAAAATGCAAAAATTGTTTTTTATTTCTGTAACCATTTGAGTTGTTAAAAACTATTTCTTCCTCATAGTAACGACATGTTTGAAAAGAGATACAGAGATCGAACAGCACTGTTTTGATTTTACTCAACTACATTTTTATTACATTTTTCTACTACATTTCCAAATTTTTGGGTCATCAATTGTTTTCATTTTTGTTTTTTTAAACTTTTACCACCCTTGACTTGTGGTGTTGGACCGAATAAAAAATTATTTCAAGGGCCACAAATGGCCCAAGGCCCACACTTTGAACACCCCTGATCTGAACCATTAAATTGTAACTGTAGCTGTAAATTTGGGCTTATTGTCTTTACGACCTTCAGGTTTGTTTGGTTGTGGCAGCATCCTGCTGCCACTACCACTACCACTTTACTTTTAGTTTTAGTTTTTATCTTTATTTACGTTGCATTTCCAGCTACGATTGTTTCAGAAAAACCTCCTTATGAAACTAACAAATGTTCAATTTGCTCCTGCCAGCTCACCAATTAAGTAATTTCTGGTGCTAATGTGCTTAATTTCAGCAGCCCAATAATTTCAATTTGCATTATTTTTTTTTTCAAGGTTAATTTTGTTTACAGAGACTTTATAATTAATTTGAGTTGTTTCTGTTTTATTTATTGTGAATTTTATGTCTTCCAGTTCCAGTGTTAAATATTCATTAGAATCTGAAGTTTATTCATTTTTGAGAATGTGTTCTTGCATTATTATTACCATTATATTACTTGAAAATGGTTTCCAAATGACAATATTATTGTTTATTGCAATGACTTCTTGGGCAATTTATCATCCAGCAAAACTTGGATGATAAAGCCAGGTGACAGGCTTAGTAGAGTTGATATTGTTTCTTTTAAAACCCAGTTAAAATGTATGATTTTTAATATGTTTTTTGATCATTTTTCTTACTTTTAATATTTTTTTGACTAGTTTCTTCGCTGTTGCATCAATTTTTGCTTTTGTGAAACTTTTACTTTCTTAAATCTCTTTCAAAACATGAGTAGATTCTTCCACCTGAGCTGTGAGTCTTTGCAGCTCCTCCCAATTCACCATTAACCCACTTTTCAACTTTTTCTGACTCATTTATTGACCTTCATGTGTGTTTATAGATTTCTACCAGTTTGTTATTTTTCCATTTTGATGCTCAAAGCAGTTTCAGCCTCAGATCGTTAAAGCAACAGCTCGGCTTCATAAACAATATCTCACACTTGGGCCCAATTTCCAGCATCCCCGTGAAAAAAAAAAGAAAAAAAAAAGTGAATTATAAGTAAAATAAAATAAAACGTAACAAGCAGACAGCTGCTCTGCTGCACTGGATGTACATTTCTGAACAAAATAATGTGGAAATGCTGCAGATAACCCCGCTTTGTGATTAAATTCTCTCCCCAATTTAAACAGCTCGGCTTTATTTAAATGGAAATAAACAGCGTAATCTGAAAATGTTATAAGTTGGCAAATGAGCAGGTGATGAAAGTGCAGGACCGCCTTGCTTTCCCGCCATCCTGTTGCTCAGCAGAGGTAATAGCCCCACCAAAAACTTTGCCCTGAATAACAGCACTGTGCCTCCACGCCATTGTAGCTGGTGCATAATGGATTTTCCCCCTCATAACTGCTTTAATGGACTTATTTGCATACAGAAATGAGTAAATACAGTGTATGTTTGTGCTATCTATAAATAGCAGCAAATGAGGAATTGAAAATCCAGAGGAAGATGAGTGAAGCTGACACCTGTGTCAGTTTTATTTTCCCTCCAGCAAACATGGAGCTGAGCGTGACTGGTTCACAGGATTGACGGATAACTTTTTAAACTTTTTTTTAATTTTTTTTTATTTTCCAGCACAAACTTATAGAGACATTTAACTCACGTCGCCCCGTTTGCTCGTCATGCTGTGGCTTTAAGTTCGTTGGATGAAGCATCGACATTCGAGTCGTTTCATTTTTTACGATTAGGTGGTTTTGTTTTAGGGTAGAAAAATAAATATTTTCCAACATTTATGGATATGGAAGTAGATTTTATATGAACCCAATCCTACTTTGGTGCTTTGTAGTTTGTGTAAAAATAAAACAATTTGATACCAGACATTTTAAAACTCCTAGTTATTTACTAAAAGAATGCAACACAGTATATCTGATGTGTTTTTATTATTTGTTTGGTACAAAAATATTAAGCAGACAAAATATCATATGCATTTGTATTTATTTTATTTAGTAAACAATGTTTTTTTGTTGAAAAACTGAACTCCTATTGGAAACTAAAGCTACAACTAGAGATTACTTAACCATTTAATCAAGTAAACAATTGCACCTTCTGCTGATTTTTCATTGAAAACTGTTTTAGATATTAAAAATAAATTAATAAATAATTAAATTCAAACATTTTATTGTCTTAAATGCCGAGATTTTAGCTTCCCAAAATGTGTTTTTTCAATCATTGTGTATATTTTTGTTAGTTTTTCTTGATATTTAAATATCTTCTCTAAATAAATGACCTTTTTTAAGAGTTTCTTCACTCCAATTAACAATTAGTTGATAATTACTTTAATAATTGATTAATCGTGATGAATTGCTTATAAAAAACATATAACTTGAAGATATTTTTCTGGTGAAATTGTTTCTTAAATACAGTCAAAAACACACTGTAAATATTAAGATACATATTAACTTTTTAGATCGTTATATTTGCATGTTTTCACTATCATGCCAAATGACAATCTGTTCAGGAGTAATAAAAAATAGGCTCTTTTACGTGAAATCAGAAACTGTCACAGTAATCGACAGATTCACACTCTCCAGCACGATGTGCCAATATTCTTAAAAAGAAATCATGACTGACACTAAAAAGGAAGAATCCATTTATAATTAATAAAACCGACTCGTCTTTGTAGATTCCCGGGTTTTTATCTGATGTCGCTGCTTTGAATTTCAGTCAACTGCGATGAAAAATGAATAAAAAGGAGTCAGACTCTATTTGTTTATCTGTGTGTACACATTTGACACAGCAAACAACATAAATTATAGAAACAAACGACGCATGTTTGAATTACTGAAAAGGATTTTCAGTCTCTGACTTTCACTGAGTTTATTCATTTTTAGGAAGGCTGAATATAATGAACAAACATATTATCTTGGTGTATCAAATTACATTTTTGTCTCATTTTGTAGGATATGGTACATAATTTGTTCTTAATTAACCAACTATGTTAAATAAACAGTTATTAATCAGTTGTGTTTTTAAAATCACCTATATGTTAAGCCTCAAGTAAACCAAACACACAAATCTGGTTTTAATTTTTAGTTTTTTTATTTATTAATTCCATTTATATGCAATTTGACGTAAACCCTGATTGATCTCATGTAGGTTTCCCATTGAAGAAAAAGCACACACGCCTCCATATTGCGCATAGTTTCACATCATGGTTACACATATCTGGTTTGTGGCTGATATAAAGCATAACTTAATAAACTTTTATGAAACATTATGTATTTTTCTACAATTAATGTTATATTTAGATTTAAAATAGGAATAGAAAATAATCTTTATTGAGCTGTTTTGGGGAAAAAAAGCAGAATTACAGACGTGATTTTAGCTGAAAATGATTTGGTTTTGTAACCTCTCTTAGTTGTAGCTGTAAAAATGAGGAGCACCACACACCAGTATATGAATTTTCCTCTGAGAATAAAAGAGTTTTTAAATTAAAACCCATTAGATAAGAAAGGAAAGGCAATCTTCAAGTATTCGCACCAAGTTTAATTGTAAATCAGGCTGCAAGTGCAGTTAATTTACTCAAGTTTCCCCCTCAGACTGCTGGTAATTTGCAAGCGTCTATTTGCATTGCTCTACATTAAAACACCAAGAAGGGAGGGACGTTTAGCTGTGCTAATTGATGCAGAGAGGATCTCAGTCGACTCTCTCAAATCTGCCTTGGAGGTGGGAGATTATTTCCTTCTTCTCACCAAATGTAATATTTTGTGTCTTGAGAGTATAATTCATCTTCTTGTGTACATCTTAATGATATTTAGATGGTCTTTTGTAATGAAAATTGACTTTATTTATAGGTCTTTGTATGTAAATGTGTTTGTAGCCTCTCTGTATTACAGCTTCCATCTGGGCTCATCAACATTTTGTGACTTTTCTGCTGCAACATACTTAAAAAAGCTTTTTCTCATGTCTTCTACTTCCCATGTCTCAGGAATTTTAAAGAATCTGTTCACAGTTGTAAACATGAACCATCATTACAAAGGGTTAGTTTTACAAATACTTAGTTAAACTGAGACGCTTTGGGACATATTAACCTATATGTCCTTATAGCTCAGCTGAAGAGGGGCACACACCTCCAAATTGTGTGTATGTTCAGTTTAGGAAAATATAAATGAATTCAACAAAGACTAAAGGAAATGTGAGGGATGCTGCTCAAGGTTTTTTTTAGTGTAGGGTAACAGTTGAACAGGTTCACCATTTTTGCACCAACTTTTGTGCAACCCAGACATTTTTGAACACTTTTGGAGGTTCAAAACGCTTTTGGGTTTATTGAGATCAGTTTTTAAAAGTTTCAGCTTTTCTGACAAAGTCGTTTGTGTCAGCCATCGTCATGACAAAGACTCATTGAGATCGGCATTGATGTTTATTTGATGTTCTTTTGGACCAGAAGAGGGTGTTCTTGCGTTTTAAAATGTCTTAAACTCAAAAGGACTGCACAGTGGCGCAGTTGGTAGAGCTGCTGCCTTGCAGCAAGAAGGTTCTGGGTTTGATTCCTGGCCCCAGTCTTTCTGCATGGAGTTTGCATGTTCTCCCTGTGCATGCATGGGTTTTCTCCAGGTACTCCAGTTTCCTCCCACAG